>JAFEMH010003147.1:0-286463 GCA_022495995.1 Adenophora triphylla var. japonica
TATAGCCTTTCCGGTTACAACTATATTTTGTAAAAAACCGAGGTTGTGTTTGATTTAAAACGAGGTTTATATATCACCTCCGTGTAGAGGTTATTTTGAAATGGTTTTAAAAATGTGTTGTTTACTTTTCAAGTTAAAGTAAAGAAAAGTTTTTTGTAAAGTGGTATATTTTGGGACCCTTCATCTTTTAAGGACACGGTTTATAGGTCCAGGAGATGGAGGAGCCCACGGTTAGTATCAGGCTTTGGCTAGAAATCGAGGGTAGATGTCTAGTCTAAGGGGAGTGTGTGATGTCGACGCCGAGTGTTTCTCTGCGGCAGGATCATTATGTAATTTAGGACTAGTGGTGACCGGTAAAGGAAATATTAATTGATCGGGTGTCTTTGGGGAGATCGGAATGTTAGAGATGATGGCTATGTTTCGGGTATTCCTGAGGAATATGGCGAATTCGGGGGTAGAGCAGCCAGGCCGAGGCAAGACCAACACGAAGGATTGGAAAAGTTTATAAAATTGTCTCCACCAAGCTTGACGGGGATCCAGATCCGATGTTAGGCGAGAGATGGTTGGAGGCCATGACTAGAATCTTTGTGGCAATCGTGCAGATAGAAGAAAAAGTTCGATGTGCGGTGTTTACAAGAGGGTCCAGTGAACATTAGTGGCGAGATCCTTAAAGAAAATTTGGAGCGGGATCATCACATGAACCAGACTTGGGACAACTTTGTGGGGGGAAATTCAAAGAACATTTCATTCCACATTGATTACTAAAGTGAAGGAAGTAGAGTTCCTGAAGCTTGAAGGCAGGGGGCATTGTCGGTAGCCCCGATATTTTGCAAAATTTCTTGAGTTGGCAATTATTTTGCCAACATCTTGTGTGCGGATAGACGGCAGGAGATCTACTGATTCTGATTTCAACAAGGCCTGTATCCCATCAATTTGGAAGCTGTTTGCAACTTTTGCAAGAGGATAGGGCATTTACGAAGACAAGCATTGGAGGAAACGGGGGTAAGTGCTCCCGAGGCTGTGGAGAGATGGGGCATTTCAAGAAGGAATTTGTCCTAGAATTTAAAAAGAGGTCAAGCTCCGGGCGATAAATAACAAGGTGATCAGCCCGCCCAGAGGTGGTGTGAAAATAGATGTAGAGGGAGAGCAAAGATAAAGTGCAAAGGCGAGAGTGTTTGCCTTAGGGCGAGGTGAGGTAGAATCCCACGGCGGTGATTAGAGCCATTGTCCCTTTTGTCTCGGGAGTCGGGGCTGCCGTGTTCTTATCGACCACTGGATGGAAATCTCCATTCCATATGTGGCATCTCATTTTGCATTTACATTGCATAAAGTTGCCTAAGTTGTTACCATATGTGTTAGAGGTTTCTACTCCTGTGGGAGAGCTTCTCGAATCCTCTTCGATCTATCAATGGTTGTGAGGTGATTATTTGTGGGCATGTATTGCCGGTGGATTTGGTAGAGTTACCAATCAAAGATTTTGATGTCATTTTGGGCATGGGTGGTTGAGTTCTTGTCATGCCTTGTTGGTGCATCTGTCATGACCAGTCACCTTTTCTATGCACAGTCTTCTTTTGTGTTTATGTTTGATCTTTGATAAATCTTTATTTGGCATTCATGCTATTTCTGCGCTAAAAGGCTAGAAAGTTATTATCTAAAGGGTGTGAGGAATTTGCTTAGCATGTGAGGCAGGTCACACAGTAAAGAAGTGTTGCACAGAATTATCTTGTATTCCGATTGTATTGAATGAGTTCGGTGGCAGCGTATTCTCAGCATTCACATCTATAAATATCACCTCCGGATAGAGAAGTGGAGTTTTGTATTGACTTATTGCAGTGCCCGCCCACATTTCTAAGGCACCCTACAGAATGGCTCCATTTAGATTAAAAGAATTGAAACTTAGTTACGGGAGTTGCCTAGATAGGGGTTTTATTCGACCAGGTGTATCACCATGCAGGGAGCACAGGTGTTGTTTGTTAGGAAGAAGGATGGGTACTTTGTAGTTGTGTATTGATTACGATTGTTGAATCAAGCTACAATTACGAACAAATATCCCCTCTTCCCTCACATTGATGATTTATTTGATCAACTTCAGGGTTAGTTATGTATTCTAAGTTGGATTTATGTAGCGGATACCATTAGTTGAAAATCAAGCCGAGATGATGTGTCTAAAGCGACTTTCCAGAATACAAGGTACGGGCGTGCCGAATTTCTTGTTATGCCCGTTGTAATTACCAGAGCCCGGGCGTGTTTTTAGGTCCATTTTCCATGATTGGCATTAGTTGGGCATTGCATTGAGTCCAATTATCCAATTATTTATTTAATCAAATTGGGCTTTGCCTCCACTGTATTGACTTGTCATAAAGTTGGCCGTTGTAGATCCGACATAGGACAACCAGAAAGCTGGTGCACGCCCTATGTGGGTGCGACATCGAAAGGTCCCATCGGAGTATGCCTATAAATAAAGGGCTTGGCTGATCATTTTAGAGGACTTGGGCCAAAGTAAGGTCACTCTGTTGAAACGAGAGACTCACTCTCTCTCTCATACACACACACTTTCTCCTCCTCTCCTTTACACACTTGCCACAGCATCCAAGCCAAGGTCAGTGATCTCTCCTTTATTGTGGTGTTTGAAGGGGTAAACACCATACTATTGAGTGTTTTTACCTTGTAGACTACGATAGGTAGTCACTAAACTCTCTCTCTCTCTACGATTACATCTTGCGCATTACTCATTTATTTTACCTTGCATGCTTTTATTGTTCAATAATATGTGAATATTTGGTATTTTGCATGACAAAGGTGGTGGAGATGTGAGATCACTTCAATATTCACATCTCTCTCACACTCGGATCTTGGACATTTAGTAGCCTTAGTTGCATTAAAGTTTGCATCTTGTTTACTTGTGTTTGAGTTAGGAGGTGATGGCTACATGATAATGGCCAAAAACATGTGATTATTCACATTTGGTCATTAAAGCCATGTGATCCTCCATAATACTCACGTAGTGTTGTTATTCTCTTGCTTTCGGTTAATATTGTAGCTTAGTTTTGCGGCTTGAAGCAAGAGTGGGATCAATAGCTCTAGCGAGAGGGCACACATGAAATAGAGACACCTATGTCGGGACGACACGGGACACACTAAAGGAGTCTGCAGCTCTGTCACTCCTGTTTATAGAACTCCCAGAAAGAAAAAAACATTTGGCTTTCGGTGACTTCGAATCTACAGGATTAGATCCCACTTTGTGATTTAAAGATGTGTTTAAATGATCTTTAGTTTATTTACCACTTGTTTGGGAAGTCTCGGGATCCATTTAGGTGAAACCTAATGATGGAAGCTGGTTACGTCGTCCGACACTTTGGGGACAACCTCATAGTGTCTGTGTCATACGACTATCCGTATCATCAAAAAGTCAATTTTGACTTTGCTTTCACTCCAATCAAACCCCAAAATTGGTCCCAGACCCTAAATAATGTCTACTCCTTAGATTAAAATAGCCTTGTTTTAATTCTAGATTAGCTTTGGTGGCTTAACCACGCCCCTTTATAAGAGGCAATCGAGTCGGGAGGCCTTATGTCGTCCGACATCCCTCCTCTGAGGAAGTCCTGTGTCGGACGACATTCGAGATTCTGGATATGAAGGCTTGTCTCCTAGCTCCTACTGCCTATGTAATGCAAGTCATCGTTTGTAAGGCGTGGCCCCCCTTTCCTTCTGGTTCACAAGTTGTATCCCAGGTTTCAATACCATCAATGAAATCCAAGGATTTGCATGCCGTGTTTGTTGACACAAATTACACACACTTAGAATGATTATAATTGTCCATTGTTTGATTGAAAGTCTCGAAAGAGGCGATGTGGGTGAGCTCCATATTCTCTTCCCACATCGTAACTTGACCCCCGGACCCATTTTCTCATTTCCGAAGGTTTTTCAATGTTTTCCTTAAAAACGGCGTGGCGACTCCCAAAATTAAAAATGAAAATAGTTTTTAATCAAGACAAAACTATAGATTTTTTTCGGAGGGCGTTCATTCAGCCATTTGGGTTGACTAATGCTCCAGCAGTCTTCATGGACATGATGAGCATGATTTTTAAACCGTATCTTGATAACTTTGTTGTTGTTTTTATTGATGATTTCCTGGTATACTCAAAATCCAGGGAAGATCACGAGAGGCACTTGAGAATTGTCTTATCCGTGCTTCGTGAGAAACTTGAGGTTGTTTGCAAAGTTCGGCAAATGCGAGTTTTGGCTGGAACATATTTCTTTTACGGTCATATGGTATCCAGAAATGGTATTGATGAATCCTTCAAAAATTGAGGCCGTGGTCAACTGGAAACAACCTTCTACAGTGACAGAGGTTCGTAGTTTCCTTGGGTTAGCGGGGTACTATCGAAGATTTATTGAAGGATTTTCGAGGATTGCAACTCCGTTGACCAGATTGACTAGGAAGGATGTACCATTTATTTGGGATGCAAAGTGTGAAGCTGATTTTACTGAACTGAAGAAGAGATTGACTTCAGCTCCTATTCTTACACTTCCAGAGGGTTGTGAGAACTTTGTTATATTCGTGATGCCTCTAAAGAAGTGCAGGTTATGTTCTTATGCGAGAATGGGAAGGTAATTGCATATGCTTCGAGGAAGTTATCACCCGGCGAGACAGAATTATCCTACCCACGATATGGAGTTACTATTGTGTTTGCATTACATAAGTGGAAGCACTAATTGTATGGGGCAAAATTTGAGATATTCTACGAATCATAAGAGCATGAAGTACTTGGTTACTCAAAGGAGCTAAACAACGAGCAGAAGCGATGGTTGGAGCTTACGAAAGACTATGATTGTGTTATTTCTTATCATCCCGGGAAGGCCAATGTGGTAGCTGATGCTATTAGCCGTAAGGCTCATCTATCGTCCTTGGTATCTCGGGAGGTGAGAGGTGATATGTTATTTGCTAACATCAGAGCTGTTCCTACTCTTTATGGAGATCTTATGGAAGCTCAGTTACATGATGATGAGTTGAAGAAAATCAGAGAGAAATTGCAAGATGGTAAGAATGGGGAGTTCTCATTGAGCAAGGATGGAATTCTCACCTTCAAAGGCAGGATTTGCGTACCTTCTTCCCTAGAGATCAAAAGCCAGGTATTAGAGGATGGCCATAAGTCCCGCTTTGCTATTCATCCAGGAAACACCAAGATGTATCAGGATCTAAAAAGGGGTTACTGGTGGAATGGCATAAAAAAGGAAATAGCGGGATTCATATCCAAGTGCCTGACTTGCCAACAGAAGAAGGCTGAGTATCAGAGACCAGCTGGATTGCTTCAACCACTTGATATTCCGGAATGGAAGTGGGAGGGCATTTCTATGTATTTTGTGACAGGATTGCCTCCTACTCCAAAGAAGATGAATGCTATATGGGTGATTGTGGATCGGTTGACCAAATCAGCTCATTTCCTTCCAGTTTCAACCAAGTATTCCTTGGAGAGATTGGCTCAGTTGTATATCCGTGAGATTGTGAGATTACATGGAGTACCTGTCAACATTATTTCTGATAGGGATCCGAGATTCACCTCGCAGTTTTGGAGGGCTTTGCATAAAGCCTTGGGGTCTAAGTTGAGTTTCAGTACAACATTTCATCCTCAGACTGATGGGCAGACAGAGAGGACCATTCAGATTCTTGAGGATATGCTACGGGCTTGTGTGATGGACTTCCAGTTATCTTGGGAAGACCATTTGCCTTTAGTGGAGTTTGCCTACAACAACAGCTACCAATCTAGCATTGAGATGGCACCATATGAGGCACTGTATGGGAGGAAATGTAGGTCCCCAATGTGTTGGGACGAGGTTGGTGAGGCTAGACTTTGGGGTCCAGATTTGGTTAGAGACTCAGCTGAGAAGATCAAGGTGATCCGTGACAGATTGAGGACAGCCCAGAGTTGCCAGAAGAGTTATGCCGACACTAGGAGGAGGGAGTTATCCTTTCAGGTTGGTGATTTTGTGTTCTTGAAGATCTCACCAAGAACGGGGATCAAAAGGTTTGGCAACAAAGGGAAATTGGCTCGAGATTTGTTGGTCCATTTGAGGTGTTAGAGAAAGGTTGGTGAGTTAGCCTATCGTTTGGCTCTACCACCATCTTTTTCTTCCCTTCATGATGTGTTTCATGTGTCCATATTGAGGAAGTACTACTATGAGTTCCTCGCATGTGTTGAGATTCTCCTCCCGAGGATGTCCGAGGGCGGATATGACCAATGTTGAGGTATCTTTGAGGATTACGGAGAGGCGAGTCGGGAATTGCGTACCAAGAGTATTCCCATGGTAAAAGTTCTTTGGAAGAATCACACCATTGAGGAAGCTACTTGGGAATTGGAATCGAGAGATGAGTCAGAAGTATCTGAGTTGTTTGATCATTCCAAGGTAAGTAAAGTCCAAATTCGGGACGAATTTTGTTTAAGGGAGTGAGTGTCACGACCTAAGCCTAGGCACATTTTTGTCACACATGAAGCACGTGGGGTTGGGTATGCCTTGCATATCATCCTTGGTTTATTAGCATTTGGTTGGATTTCATGTTCATTTGATGCATTTTGATGAACTATGTGTTTTTAGATGTTATAACTTGATTTAAGCATATAATGTCTAAATAAAGAAAATTTGTGTAGTTAATTGGAAACACTTGAAAATTGATTGAAAGTGTTACAAAAATTATCAAGGTGCTTAAGTGTAATTGCAAGTTCAAGGTGGTTGGTTGTGGGATTTTCAATCTTTGAGGAGCTTGATTGTAAATGTTTTGTATATATCTTTTGTAAAGCTTCTTTAAGATGCTTATTACGTTCCTCGAGTCTTCCTAAAGTTTCTCCCATCCAAGAAGCTTCCCAAACCCTTGTTTAACTTCTAAAAATCCTAGAAATTCATCCTTGGTGTTGTGGTTGATTTCATCTTTGAATACTTGCTAAGGAGGTTGTTTTGAGCAAGAATATCCGTTTATCTTTCTCTTTTAATTGAAGAACTTGGGTAAGTTGTTATGATTTTTTGTTATAACTACTCATAACATGATTAATGTTGTTATTATGATGTTGTGAATCAGTTTGGTAAAGGTTTGATTGCTTCTTTGGGGTTTAATATGAAAAGGAAATAAGTTGGTTGAAGAACCTTGTTAAAGGTTGAGGAAATGGATTGGAACTTGCTATCTATATGTTATGGGTTATAAATGGGGGTATATTTCTGTGTTATATGATAGTATAGTGAGTTGGAATCACCTTTCAGTAGCTGGAAGGGAGCCTTGAGTGGTTCTTGTTGTTCTTGATGTTGTTCGGCATCTGACTGAGTTAAGGCTGGGGCACAGCCGTGCCCTTGGAGGCTACAGTCGTGACCCTCAGGGTTTACACTCGTGATCACTAGTCGTGGCTTGATGGAGCGATCGATCCAGGGAAGGGCACGACTCGTGCCTACCTTCACGACTCGTGCCTACCTTCACGACTCGTGCCCAGGACATGGGTCTGGGGGTGACTTTGGGGGCTTGTGGACCTAAGCAAACTAGTATAGAATAAATGTCTCTTTAACTATGCATCTAGTAAAAGTTTAGTACTATGCAATGGAGTTTGAAATGGGCCAAAATGAAATAGGGAAGAGTTTTAAATATTGGCCTAAAAAAACTTGAAAGGCAAGTTTGAGACATGAACCATTTTACCCTGCAGCCTTGAACCATGTTTGAAGCTTTGGGAACCTAGCTTAATGGGAATGTATTGATATACTCTTTAACTAGGATTCTAGTACAACTTTAGTACTACATTATGGAACTTGAAATGGTCCAATCGGATAATGGGAAGTGCTTTAAATAATGTCGTGAACATGCTTGAAAGGCAGTTTATGAAACTTGAACCAAATGTTATAAAACTTGGTATTTGAACTTGAACCCTAAAGGAAAGGTGTTTATTGTTGTACTGTGATTGCGTAGGGTTACTTATATAATATTGTATCCCTATGTGATGATCTATGTAGGGTTAGTTGTTCTATAGTGCTTAAGAATGAATAGGGCACTACTTCCTTGGTTTGAACAGGAGGGATAATACCCTGTGTCTGGTTTCCATAGTATGAAAGGAAATTGTAAGACTTATGTGATATAATTAGGGCCATAAGTGCTTACCTGTTTATAGTGTGGTGCACAGAGTGTTTAATACGTGTTGCACTGTTTCTTTGGTTGAGCATGAGTTTTTAATACCATGTCCTTGGATTGTGTTATTATTCAATAGTGTTGAAATATATGTGCACTATTGTGATTGGATTAACATGAATTATAGTTCCATGTTATATACATTGGTGTCCCATAGGGTGGACTTATTTTCAAGTATCTATTACGTGCTTAAACATGATGATATCAGCTGATCTTTTGGAGGTATATGGAATACTATCACTTATGGGAAGATATCTCATAAGGTGTTTAGATTTCCTTATACCTGTGACCTCTCCCCCTTCTGTGGCCATGGTCTGGGGGTGCGCAGCTTCTATGGATATGTGCAGTCATGGCATACGATAGCTGATAACTTATATGGATCTCCGATAGAGATCGTATAAGCCGTGAAGGTGCACCAGCAATTCACGAGAGGAGTATTACTCCCACCGTTATACTATATTTGATTTGGATGGTAAAGGTATCATAATGTGTTTACTGTTTCCCAATGTGATCTTGGCAACCTTCTTATGTGTTGCATATTTGATAATTGGCAACATGATTGTGTGTTGCATAATCTATGACTTATTGGTCAGGAGGAAAAGGTAACGTAATGTGTTTACTGTTTTCCAATATGAGCAACCTGTTTATGTGTTTCATATTGTATGGCATATTGTTGCATACATAATAGCTTGCTGAGATTTTATCTCACCCCTTCTCCCTTTATTGTTTTAGATCCCGCTGAGACAGGTGGACCGGACCAGTGAGGCCGGGGGAAGAGTTTGGACTCCTTTTGGGTTGTCAGGGTATAATTTATTTTGGGAGTTGGGGCTGAACTTTGGTTGTTATTCTTTTGGGAAATGTATTGTACATAAAGTTTTACAAACATGTTTCAGTTGTATCGTGTTGTAAGTAACTTAAGCTTGGTTTGTTTATGGTTGGCTTGTGTATAGCCTTTCTAGTTGTATATTTTGTAAAACCAGGTTGTGTTTGATTTAAACAGGTTTATATATCACCTCCGTGTAGAGAGGTTATTTTTAAATGGTTTTAAAAATGTGTTGTTTACTTTTCAAGTTAAAGTAAAGAAAAGTTTTTTTGTAAAGTGTATATTTTGGGACCCTTCATCCTGGGACACGGTTTATAGGTCCGGGAGTTGGAGGAGCCCACAGAATATATGTGTGACAATAGATTTATGAGTCATAGGAAATAACCACACAAAACGCGAAAAATCATCAACTATAGAAAGATAGTAGCGAAATCCATTCATAGAATCAACGGGGGCAGGGCCCCAAACATCTAAGTGAAGCATGTCTAGGGGGTGTAAGGCATTAAAAAGTCTAGAAGAAAAAATTAACTTGCTAAATTTTCCTAATGGACAAAAATGACAAAAATGTTGGGCATCAATCTTGCCACTCAACGGTAAATGAACTTGCTGACATAAAACTCTGAAAACTGGGGTAGACGGATGACCTAAGCGAGCGTGCCAGGTATCCTGACTCGAACGTTCACCAAGAAGTGAAACGGGATTATTAGGAGACTCGGGATTAAAAGATAGCTTGTAGAGGCCACCGGAGTTATTGCCAGAAATAAGAATCGCATTCGTCCGATTGTCCTTAACACGAAAACCAAGAGAGTCAAGTTCAAAAAAGCAATTATTATCTTTAGAGAATTGACGAATAGAAAGCAATGGTTTGTGAATTTTAGGGACATACAACATATTGTGAAGAGAAAAAGACTGATTATTAAGATGAACAGAAGAACTACCAATGCGAGAAATTTTTAACTTTGAGCCATTACCAACAGTAACTACATCTTTACCTGAGTATGGATAAGATCCGGAGAAAGAAGACGGATCAGGAGTCATATGGTTTGTTGCTCCTGAATCAAAGATGTACGGATCAGTATATGCCATGTAAGCCTCGCTATCTTGGCAATCCCGTGCACTATGACCTTGTTGAAAACACCATTGACAAGAAACAGCTGGATTTGGAAGAAGACCGCGTCCACCGTGCCTAGAGAAATTCCCACGATTTGGGACACTAGAACCATAACCTCGGTCATACCCACTGCCACGACCATAACCATTATTCCTAAAATTGTTCCATAAGCCATTCGTGTTGGAATTATTCCAAGAAACATTCCTCTAACCATGTTGACCCTGTGACCCATTAGGACCCCCTCTATGTCGATTTCCATTGTTCCTGTTGCCTCAGTTTTGGCCATGAACACCATTATTACCACGACCATTTCTGCCACGATTCTGCCCAAAATCTGTCGCAGGTTGAGAAGAAGGTGTGGGTCTGGCAGCTAACAGTGCAGTGGTTTGTTGAGCCGGCGTGGAGAACTTTGCCAATAACATCTCTTCTTTAAGAATAAGATCATTAAGAACATCAAGGGTAAGGGGATTACAGGCGTGTAAGGTTGTTGTAGACGTGAGAAACTCCATATATTCTTGGCCAAGGCCGACAAGGATACGTTGAATCAGGACTGTATCGTCGACAGGGGCACCTGCTGCTGTGAGGGCATCAGCGATGGATGAGGCCCAGAGAAGATAATCTGCGATCGATGTTTCAGTCGCCTTTTTAAGATCGTGCAATTTCTCCTGCAATGTTTCAATCTGAAGCGCTGAAGTACCCCCAAATCACTTGGCTAGCACTGCCCAGGCGGCTGGAGCTGTGTCGCTGGAATTTAGATAGGGCTGAATCGCTGGTGTTACTATGCCCTTTATCCACCCACAAACAAGATCTATCCCTGACTTCCAGAGAGCATGCTGTGGATTAACTGTGCCGTCGCTGAGGGTGGCTGGAGGTTGTTGTGGTTCAATGATGAATAGAAGATTATGGGTGCGAAGAAGAGTCTTGAATAAAGTACTCCAGTTCACATAGTTTTCTTTGGTGAGAAACGTTTGTCCCATAATTATATTTGGGTTGTAGAAGATTGGAAGAGGGTTAGCGGAAGAGGCATGGTTGGAAAGGGTGGAGGAACCAGAGCCCGGAGTTCCGTCCATTGAAGAGGAAGAAGGTAAGTCTAACGCTGTATCAATTAGGCTGATACCATGTTAGAATGAGAAGGGCAAAAGAACACAAGGCGTGGAGGAATTTTCTGTTCTTCACGTGTTTAAAGTTTACAAAGATTACAAAATATATATATAGGACTCAATGTACAAGCTATTGTAGGTAAACTAGGACTCTCTATTCTTATCTAAATATTCACAAGAATTATCAATATCCCAACAACATATATCACGATATTTTGAATACCAAGATATCCGCTAATACGGACTACAGCTTCCTAAACCTATTTTGCTCAATGGCCTCTTGCATTTTACTACATGAAAACTGAAAAGTACCATCCAACATCAGTTCTCACTCAAATACAAATTTTGCCATAGCAAATCAAAATTAAAGAAGAAACCCTTTTTAACAACCATAGAATTAAGACACAATTTCTAAGAATATATGCATACACAAATTAGGTTCAGGAATTAAACAATGAACTGACCTTAAAAGAGGTAGTGTGTCGAATTATTGTGTGGAGAGCATGGAACAGCAAGCGGATTTTAGTATTTTAACAAGTAAATTACAAATTCAAAACAATTGATGAATAAATTAATGTGAGAAAGAGAATTGTACCAGGGAAATTGAAGGAAAAGATCGATTTGGCACAGCGTAGGAGTCGCTCAACAGGAACCGACGGCGGAGAGGTTTTCTTATGTTTAAGCGAAACTGAATGGGAGAGGCGGCTAGGTTTATTATATATATCGAATTACCGACAGACTATTTCCATCGGTATTAATGAGGGACCAATTTCGTCGGTAATACGGACGGATTATTCACCTTTACCGACAGAATAAAAAGTAAATTTAAAAAAGAAATTTTCGGCAAGTGCAAATTAAAAATGTGTCGTTATTCGTTGTTAGTCCGTTGGTATTACCGACGAAGCGCGTCCATCGGTAAACCGACACTTGCTAGTAGTGTTTTGAAAGTTTCATTAAATATAGGACAGAGCCTATGAGTTTATTTGAAATATTGATCTAAATGAACGTTTTATACGGGATATGAAATATTCGATGGTCTTATATGTCTTATTGGTTTGATAGGAGGATACTTTTGAAATTTATCATTTTTTTATTAGAAATTTGATCATGAAGTTTCTTTTAAAACAAATCATTTTCGTTCATGTTTCTCATTAAATCGAAATGACCTGAAATCTCTTATACAGTATTATATAATACTGCATGCAATATTATTATATTGAGTCATGTGAATATAATAATGCATTTATAATATAATATGGTGAAAAAACTTTTTGAATATTATAATATTTTTTAAAAACTTTCCTATCACTCTCACTTTTAATTTTTCATTGTTTTTTTTTTTTTTTTTCATTTAAAGTGAGGGTGGGGAGGGAGAGTATATGTATTAAAGTGGAAAAGTAGGGTTCCTCCCAAATTAGCACACTTATGACAAACGGCTACTTTGCTAGCAAACTCACATGTTGAAATAGATTCTCACACTATTTTATCTCAACGATATTTTGAGCCCCACACACACTTGAGACCTAGACAAAATCATTCACACAGCTAATACCACACCACACCATTGGCTGTATAGGGCACATTCCGCGATTTACCTCCGCCAAGATATGCGAGGGCGTGCAGTCGTCAGGGATTAGTCGGCGAAGGCGGAGCACCCTGATATCAAAAAAAAAAAAAAAAAAAAAAAAAAAAAAAAAAAAAAAAGAGGGGTGACAATTCGTCCAATTATAATTACACGTGCTGCCACACTCCCAACTTTGAAGGATCTATTTTAAGTCTTGTGACAAATTAGTTTTTTTCAAATAAATAGAATAAATTAGTTTTAAAAATGTATAGTGACAGTTTTGTAATTAATTGAAACTTTATTTAAAATGTGTGGTGGCACTTTTATAATTAAGTAACACTTTTCAAACACAGTAATAATTTTTTTCAGTGTCAGGTCTAGTGTAAAATTGTGTCATTTGGTATTTTTCTATTGCAAGTTTTATTGTTAAATATTTCAACAACATTAGTGTTAAAAAAATAGCATGTGCAGTGATAAAATTTATCAGTTTTAGTTATAAAAAATTTCAGGGTGTTAATAAGTTTCGGTTATTTATGAAAATGTCACCACGTCATTTTTTTAAAAAAAATCCAGTTATTTACAAAAATATCACCGCGCATTTTTTAAAAAGTTTCAATTAATTACGAAAATGCCATTGCGTGTTTTTAAAACTAGTTTTTACAAATTACTTGGAAAATTGGTTTTTCCCAAGATTTTGACCTTTTTTTTATTTTTATTTTATTTTAGAGTTCGATTTTTTTCCTTGTTTGGGATATCATAAAAAAAACTTATGAACTTATATGTCTTTTGTTTAGAAATGTTCTCCTCGCTTTTTTACTACTACTATCGAGCAATATATTTAGATTAATATAATTATTCTAGAAAAAATTAAATCTTGTTCTAGATACACCATTATAAATAATATTAATAACAATTTTTAGATTTTCATTAAAATAATTAAATTAGCATAAAATTATTACTCAAAATTTATTCGTATTGATATTAAAAAAAAAATCTCACAGAAGAAGTAATAATTTTGATAAAATGCAGAAGCCAATTTAGATTAGCCAAAATCTTACAAAAAATGCATTTTTTATGCTAAAAAAAAGGTGTTTGTTTTCTCCACTAGTGTCAGTGTTAGTATAAAAAATATCAGTTTAAATATTGTCAGTTCATGTATTATTAAGTGTCAGTGTAAAAAAGTGTTAGTGTAAAAAATGTCAGTGTAAAGAGTGCGGTGTATGTATTATTAAGTGTTAGTTTAAAAAGTCAGTGTTAGTGTAAATAATATCAGTGCATGTTTTATAAAGTGACAGTGTAAAAAGTGTCAGTGTTAGTGTAAAAAAGTGTCAGTGTTAATGTAAATAATGTTAGACTCACCCACTTTATGGGAAGCAGCCCCATCGACCAGAGAAAGCGCAGCTATCTTGCGAATAAAGCACCAACGGAAGACTTTAGTACCTATAAAAAAAGTCAGTGTGAAAAGTGTTAGTGCATGTATTATTAAGTGTCAGTATAAAAGAGTCTTTAGTGTAGGGTAAAAAGTGTCGGTGTTAGTATAAAAAATACCGATAAAAAAAATGCACGTGAATATGTTATTAAGTTTCAATGTAAAAATGATTTTTACTTAATTTTAGAAAAAAAAAACTAATTTTTTATAAGATTAACTCTTTAGATTAATATTTGTACTACAAATAAAAATAAATTACACTTTGTCCCCCTAGATGGTACAAGACAATGGAAAAGATTGTTTAATTGTACATGGCTTCATAATTTATGGCCCCTACAATATTATGGTAATGCTTTCAATCAACACCACCTCATATACAGCTTAAAGGGTGTCATTAATTATTACTCTTTCTTAAATTAAGATTCTTCAAAGATTAATCAATCCTAGCAATGGATGTATTCATGCCAAAATGGAATCTTTGTCTCGATCGGTCCTGGGACAAATGGATCAAAACAATCGCTTCGAACCCCTAAATTGGTGCCCAAAATTTTAAGTTTACTTATACCTAGAACCCTCATATTTGATATCAAGAGCTTAAGTATTATAGTGGCTGTAAAGTCAAATTATAAGTGTTATGTTTTCAACCTTTCAAGCCTGCATAATTTCGATTCTTACCCCACACACAGACATTTCATTTTCTTATATCTTTTTTTCAGGTTTGTTTGGTAACCAAATTAAATTTTTAATTTGGAAACAGTTAAGAGATTATAAAATTAAGATTGTTTGATAATAAAATATCAAATCACTTATACAATTAAGAATATATTAAAAATAGCTATTAATTTTAAAATATAAATGGGTGTCTTAACAAAGTAAGGTAAGAGGGGAAAAGGAAAAAAAAAAAAAAGAATGAGTTCAAATTTATCTATCAACATATTTTATATTTTATACCTAAAAATTTCTTTTGTTGTAATATTTTATTCTTTAATACTCCCTCCGTCCCAAAATGTTTGTCCCATTTGACTTTTTTGTTGAACTTTGACCACAAATATATGACAATTTAATTATGTTCATGAAATTCTAAAAATTCCTATTGATTAACCATTAATAATATTATCAACAACAACTTTTAGAATTTCATGAACATGATTAATCTCTCATAAATTTGTGGTCAAAGTTCAAAAAAAAAGTCAAATGGGACAAACATTTTGGGATGGAGGGAGTATAAACTATATGTAAAGTTTTTTTTTTTTTCCGGATATATTTTATTTCTATTTGTAGGCCATATTTAAAATACTTAATTTTTAAAAAAAATTTTCTCATAAAGTTTACTCAAGTTGAGTAAAAAAAAATCAAACTAACATTTATTATGGAAAAAATGAAGTATCATTAGAAAATATTTAAATACTATTTTGCTTATCCTAAATAAAATAGTTTGATAATTAAACTCATAATATTTATTTATAAATGATAATTTATTTATTTTGTATTTTTTAAACTATTGAAATATAATTTTTGTTATTTTAAAAAATAAGACTATTTATTTGGAAATATAAGTGAAAAGAAAACGTTTGAAACAAAATTCTTGAGTTTGAGTATTAGTTGAAATTTTGATTAAATTTAGATATGTGTTACTTGTCATTACCAATCAAATATAAACTTTTAAAATTTAGAAAATTAATGATTTTAGTTTTTTTTTTTCAGCTCTACATTTTTATAGCTTAATTTTCAGTTTTACCAAACGGACCCTTAATCTAAAATCAATACAATCTCTACTAACTATCTTTACTCTCTAAAATTCTACTTCAATTTTCATTTACTCATTCTTCTTACAAATTTTTTTTTTCTTTTTCTTTCCCAGTTTTACATTCTTTTTCTTATTGCTTTGCAGTGGTCGCTACAGTTTTGCTTAAATGTTATTTGAATCTCTTGGAAGAAGTATCTCAATCCCAAAAATATAATACTTCCTCTGTCCTAATAAAAGTTTCACTAATTATCTAAAATGGCGTTTCGTTAGAAGCTTCACCTTTTCTTTTTTGGCAAAGAATTTTTACTATTTCCTCCACTCATTCTCTCTCCTAATTCACTATTACACTCACAACACTTTTCAAATTTACTATTTCCTCCACTAATTCTCTCTCCTATTTTCAAATTACACTCACAACATTTTTTCTTCCTACCCATTTCCTTAATATATATGCCGGGCCAAAAGGATGAAGCAATGATTGGGACGGAGGGAGTATATTACATTTGGGCTTGGGTCCCAAATCTCACATGTTCGATGCTGATTTTTTTGATAATTAGCGGTAAAAAAAACAGCATCCAAAGATAATAAAATAATTAAAATGATATTCTTATTATAACAACAGTATTTAATCTAAAGTTGGATCATACTCATATATAGGCTCCCTTAATGGTTCATGAATCATGAGTATGGAGACACAATCCCCAGGGCGTTTCTAAACTTTTGTGGGTCCCGGGTAAAATTAGATGAAGAAATTCCTAATTAATTGAACATTTTTACAATACTCAAATACTATATATTTTTTACGATACTCTAATGCATTTGGTTTATTAATAGACTTAAACAACTTACAACAAAAACAGTACACTCTATCCACATGTTTAGTACACTCTATCCACATGTTTAGAGTAAACAAATCATTTTCCATCACAAATCTCTCCATTGCTCAAATTTCTAGAATAATAAGAGTCAGAAAAATGTCTTGAATTATTATCCAATGGATACTCTTTATACAAAACTCGTATGAGACCTTTTTCAACTAAAATATCTCTCGCCTTATTGTCAATATTATCCCAATTTCTCGGATAAAAAATATCTAATGTAAGATTTTGAGAATCATCAATTTCTGCATTTTCTATGTTGGATACATGGAGTATATCACACTCATTTAAATTAGCCACGTCCTCATGAATATGATTGTCTTCACCTAGGTTTTCATTATGTTTCTCAAGATCATTACCCACACCCAATTCATCAGAATTATTTTCTTCATCTAAAATTTCAGGTTGTTCAATGTTACTAATACCCAATCCATTAGAATTTTTATGACCCGAGTCTCTTTTAAAAACAAATTTATCAATAGCCCCCTTTTGTGAAGCATTAAATTACTCAACAACTTTTCTTTTTTTTCTTTTCTCACAATCAGATGGTTGTTTTTTTTGAAACGTTATCAAATAAAATTAAACAAAATTGTAATAAAAAAAGAACATCAACACCTGAATTCTTGTAAGATGAAGTCTTGTGACAGATGATGAAATTGGGTAGTAAGTAGAACAATCAAATTAATTCATGATCCTGCACCAGAACATGATAAATAAACAATTAGACAAAAAATTCAAGGAAAAAAAATTTCTAAATAAGCAAAATTCAGAGTAAAGAAACAAAAAGGCAAACCCTAATCTTTATTTTTTTACATTACCAGTTAATTTAACCCTTCGGCGAAAGAGGGAAGTGCTGAAAGAAAGCCGAATTGATTCACTGTTCATGACTGAAAAGAGCGATCCAGGACTAGGAGCAGGGCCGGCCGAAAAGAGCATTCCAAGGAAGAAATTAAGAGACAGTGGGAGGAGGAGATCTGATGAAGATTGAAGTGCTTGATTAATTACGATAGATTTAGGAGCTTTGTGTGCAAAATACAAGGAAAAAAATTAAGAGACCTACGCAGAATACTAACAGATTTACAGACAGTTATTTTCCCAAATTATGTGTAATTAGCAAACAAATAAATATTTATTATAGTTATAAAAAAACATATATATACCATATACACTATAGCCTATTTAAGAATTGATCCCTTACCACTAAGGGCTCCGAGCGATTGCCCTCACTGACTTCCCCTTGGGCCGGCCCTGACAATCCCTCTTGTATATTATCATGCCTATCCTGGCCTATACTCCCTCCGTCCCATTAGTATTAGCACAAACACTGTTTGCGCGGGAATTAAGGAATATGATATTTTAATAAAATGTTGTGAGTGTAAAAGAATGAGTGGAGAGAGAATGAGTGGAGGGTGTAATAAATTATAATGGTGTTGTGAGTATTAAAATAATGTAGGAGAGAGAATGAGTGGGGTTGGGTGAATATTTTATTAATATAAAGTTTCCTTTTTGGGAGTGTGCGGATATTAGCGGGACGCCTAAAAAGGAAAGTGTGCTAATATTAGCGGGACGGAGGGAGTATATGCTATGATTTAAGTAAAACACGACATTTATCATGCCTATCCTGGCCTATGTATGCTATGATTTAAGTAAAACACGACATTTATTTAATGACTTAATGTTACCTGTTGATAACACAGGAAATGATTTGTATCAGGCTTAATTCGACTACTAGTCGGGATTGTATCCGGCTAATACCCTACCACTACAAGGAAAAATCGTTTTAGAGACGGCAAATTTCGTAGTTAAAATAAAGATTCTGTCTCTAAATCGTGTTTAGAGACAGATTTGTTCCATAGCTATTCCGTGGGTGCAGGTTGATCGTTAAATTAGGCGTCGCTGTTTTGTAACTATTTTAGAGACAGATATGTCCGTCTCTAATTTAGAGACATATATGTCCGTCTCTAAATTAGAGACAGATATGTACGTCGACGGATTAGCGACGGATTTTTCATCACTATTTAAATTGTCGTTTTATTTTCGAACCATTTTAGTGACGGATATTTCTGTCGCTAAATTGATATTTTAAATTATATATATATATATATATATATATACTCCTCCGTCCCGCTACAAACCGCACACTTTCCTCATTGGGCGTCCCATTACAAACCGCACACTCCCAAAAAGAAAACTTTATATTAATAAAATATTCACTCTACCCCACCAAAAAACCCACTAATCTCTTAATTACTAATCCTAATTCAATTTAATTTCCACCCACCCAATTTAATTTCACATACCCAATTTAATTTCACTAACCAAATTTATTTCACCCACACAAATTTCTCCCTCTCTCTCTCTCTTATCCTCAATTCATTTCAATCACATTTGTGAAAGAAGCCGGTTTTTCTTTCTCTCTCTCTCTCTCTCTCATTCATTCACGAATCTTCTTATCTTCATCCATCTTTTACTTTGCCCCAATTCCGCCGCTCCGTTCATAAACCCTAGATCTTTATGGATCTATCCTCTTTAACCAAAAATCCTACAAATTCTGAGAGATCTGAGATACCTTCTTCCACTCCCGATTTAGTGTTGAACGACGAAGTAGATCGGGGTGGTGCTTCTTTGGCCGACCCAGTTGTGCCGGAGACGCCACCATCCCCACAATTTCTGCCATCTTCGTCTGTCTCTCCTTCTTTGGCCGACCCAGTTGTGCCGGAGACGCCACCATCCCCACAATTTCTGCCATCTTCGTCTGTCTCTCCTTCTTTGGCCGACCCAGTTGTACCGGAGATGCCACCATCCCCACAATTTCTGCCGTCGTCGTCCGTCCGTCTCTCCTTCTTTGGCCGACATTTTCGTGTCGGAGAAAGTTTTGGCCGACCTAGTTGTGCCGGAGACGCCACCATCCCCACAATTTCGTGCGTCAAAAGCGGATTACGGGGCCTTTGAGAAAGAATATGAGGAACGCATCGGTTGGCATTCAAAAAACAAATTTACGTTGGGGAAGAAAGCTCTGTCCGAAGGGTCCAACTCATCTTATTCCTGCTCGTATGAGGTTTTGTCCATCTCTCACTTTGTTGACTCTTGCTCAGAAGAAAAGGATGATGATACCCAGTAACTATGAAGGTCATTTCTTTACTTCTTCTTTATTTTATGTTCAAAATGATAATGGGAGTTGCTAAAAATACGATTAGGGTTTTGGAACAATTGTATTGTGTGTGAAATGATGAATCTGTTTTCTTATTTCAAATTATGTGATGAAAACATAGTCTATCTTGGATCTGAATTGGTGAGCTGGTAGTTTGTTAACTAGTGTGTGAATTTGGCATATCTCGATGATGATTAATTTCTGAGAGATCTCTATGATGTTTTACTTCTGAGAGAAATGTTGGGAAAATATGGGTCTATGGTGATTAATTTCTGAGAGATCTCAGTGATGATTTTTTTCTGAGAGATTTCAGTGATGAATTTTTTCTGAGAGTGATATTGGCAAACATGGCTCTGTGATGATTAATTTCTGAGAGTAACAATTTCCATTAAACAAAAGGAAATTTTTTTCCATTTAAAGGTTTTGACTTAAAAGGATATATATATATATATATATATATATATATATATATATATATATATATATATATATATATATATATATATATATATATATATATATATATATATATATATATATATATATATAACGAGTCCGGAGGTTACGGGAAGAACATTTGGTGTTCACCCGGAATGCTTCGTAAGATGAGTCTTCCATACTTGAAACTTTGCATGTGTGTGTGTGTTTTGAAAAAGGTTTTGACTTAAAAGGATTTTCTGGAAATAAAAGGAATCTGAGGGACTGGACTGGAAAACAGTTTAAAAACAGTGATGAAACTGAAAAAATAACAGAAACTTAAAACTGTTTGCAGATGACAATGTCATCCGCGTGGATGAGTTTGCAGTGCATGCTTGTGCTCTCTTTCCCTAGACTTTGATTAATGGTCATTAGTGATGAATCCACTTAACCAAGCCATCCCGGGGATACATTAGGACTTTGAAAGCATTTCATTTGCTAGGGAAAGGGGGATTTAACATAAAAAGTAAATTAACAAGAAAATTAGGTCAAGATGTATCAACTTTAGAGGAAGATCTCTAAGGTGGTCACAAGAAGGACCATCCTTGAGACCTATGCTCAAGTGTATCTCTTACATCTTGGTGTGACCTAAATGTGTAAGTCTTAAGGATGTTCATCCATGGAAAAGGTTCCAAGGTGAACATCTTAGACTAGGGGGGAGACATTTACTAGGAAGTAAATAGTGTAGACCATTTGAAATGATCATCTATGGAAATGGATTCCAAGATGACCATATTTTAAGTCAAGTAAACAAGTAAAGACTAGTTAATGTAAAAGGGGACAAGGTAAATACATAATAAAAATGTGAATCCTTATAGAGAATCATCTATGGAGATGAACTCCATAGAGATCCTCTTGGATCCTAAGACAAAAGGGGAGGGGAGGTGAGCAACAAGTAAGTAAGTAAGACTATATCATTTAAGCAAAAAATGTATGCATGGATGAAGGAGATTTAAGGAGGGAGAGTGAGGTTTTACAAATGATTCTTGGGTTAGTGTCTAGGGTTTGAAGGATTCAAGGCTTAGGAGTGATTTGGTAGTGAATATAGGGTTAGTTTTGGTGTTGGATTTGTGTTGGGGGATTGTTTAAGGTTGTTTTGAGAGTGAATTTCGACAGAGTAACAGTAGGAAATGGGATTTTTTGGCCTCTTGAAACTGGAGGAGAAGGCTGTATTTATAGGTTGGCCAGAGTATAATCTCATCCGCGTGGATGAGTTTTGCATGCTAAGTTCATCCGCGCGGATGGGATCAGCAGCGTGCCTGGTTTTGCAGAAAGTTGTTTTGGCTGTTTCTCCCTTGGTCAATATTCCTTTTTCTTGGAAATGATACATTCTAGCGAGGTCCTTGGCTATTTTCTTTTTCCTAAGAGGTCCTTCCTCATTCAAATTGTCTAAATAATGTCCGAAATACCCCTAAATGATCATAAATCATTAAATTGGGCTGACGGGACACTAACGACCCAGATTGGGGCACTTACAGTAGCCCCTCGGCGATGGTACTTCCAGGGGAAGCGGGGTCATCGAAAAAAGTGAGGATCCCAATCTGGCAAGCTTTTAACTAGATGGGCGAGGAGGTGACCGAAGCGGTCAGATGGCTGGACCCTTTTAAAGGATTCCTACGTATCCCAGGTGGGAATCAAGTCGATCGTAGTTCAGATCTTACGGGGGAAAGGAGTGACCAAGGTGGTCAGACGAATGGACCTCCCCACTATGAATGTGGGCCCAATCGCGGATGTGAACCGTGTTTTTATAGGGTCGCCGCTTCACCTCAGTTTGAAAACATCCGGTTTATTGAAAAACGGAGTCGCCACGCCATTTTGATTTCCTCAAAACTTTGAAAAAAAGGAATAGGGTCCGGAGGTTAAGTTACTCCTTGGGAAGAACGTTTGGCGTTCACCCAAGGAGCCTTGCCAAAGGCAAGTCTTCCTAGATCCAATTTTTGTGCTTGTTTTGTGTGTTCGTGTGTGAGATGTGATTTGAAAAAAGGGGAGGGAATGTGCCAAGTTATCTTCCGGACGTATAAACCATTTGAGTTGGTTATCGCTCGGGATTCCTTGGATTTGATGTGTTCGGGATTTTGATCTCGTGCTCATCTTGGACTTATGATCATCATTAAGTGACCTTTTTACCCTCCCGTTGAAATAATCAACCATATTAGGCTTGAGAGCCTTGGTGTGTTTTAAACCAACATTCTTTGGGACAAGGTCTTTATGTGATCGAGAGAGAGGGACACCTTTTATAGTCCAAGAATGAGGCTCTTTAGAAAGGAAGAGCCTTTGCCCATCAATCCTACATCTTGAGACGATTGAGCTTAGTAGGGACATTTATGCTCGTCTCAAGTGATGATCGGAGATGTCGGGGCTAAGGTCCGTCCACTTCTAAAGGGACTTCGACTATGGCATTTTAGTGGAGGAAACGATGTAAAGATGAGACCTTTACACCGATCCACACCACATGATGCTTCAAGTACCAAAGGGACTAAGGGGAGGGGTATAAAGATTGTATCTTTATACTCATCCTATATCTTTCGTGCCTTAAGAAGGTCACTAGACAATCCTTGGAGAGTGATCCAACCATGAGGGCATGGGGGAGTTACATTGGAAAGTAAAGATTGCATTTTTATGAAAATAAGTGTAATGAACACTATAAGAACTAAGGCTATGATTGTAAAGGGAAGACCTTTGAGGCTTTCTTATGTTCATTAAGAACCTTACGAGGTGGACAATCCTTGGAAGCAAGGTCAAGGGAAGGGGATGACATTATAATAGTAAAGATGACATTTTTATGTAGTAAAAGAGAGCTATTTCACATCATCATGTGATGAATTCTCCCTAGAACAAGCCACTTGTGGACCCTTGTTCATCCTTGGGATGGATTCTCCATGAATCATATGTGTTAGGGGAAAGGGGGAAATGATATCTACATGATAAAGATAGGATTTTTATAACAATATATCAAATTTAATGGCAAGAAAAGGCAAAATAAATAGCAAGCAAGCAATATAACAATATAATAAAGGTATTTCAAGGAGAAATGAAGAAGAGATTACCAATGGTGGTTTTCTCTATCTCCCTTGGGGCTTTTTCCTAATGTAAGAGTGGTTTTGGATGGGTTTTATGAAGGAGGGATGTGATTTTTAGGGAGTTTTGGTTTCTGGAAATTCATGAGATGATTTTGGCAGAGTGACAGTGCCTGAAATTCTCTTTCAAAATGGGTAGAGGAGGCCTCTATTTATAGGCTGATTTGTGTTTCCTAATGAAGTTGTGCGACATTAACCTCTGGCAAAAGAAGTCATCCGGCGTTATCCATTGATAACTCAGCCTGCTTCTAGATCCATGCAAGGTGGCGCCTATAAACCCCTTTCCAGCGAGGGACTGCTTGGAATTTTAATTCCTAGCAAGTCCTTCCCCCCTTGGAAGGTTTGAAAAAGTTCCAGAATTGCCCCTGAACTTTAGAAAAGTTCGGGGAATTGCCGGGAAACTTAACCGGAAGGCATGAGCCAGATTTGGGTACTTATAGAAGCCCTTCGGCAATGTCACTTGCAGGGAAAGTGGGGTTGTCGATAAAAAGAGGATCCAATCTGGCGAACTGCCGAGATGGATTGGGATTGGGTGACCAAGCAGGTCGAGTGGCTGAACCTTTGGAAGGCTACCTACGTATCCCGGAGGAATCAAGCCATGATCGTAGTTCGAAATCCACTGGGGAAAGGGTGTCATATGTGACGAATTGGCTGAACCTAAAGTAGGCTTCCTACGTATCCCGGAGGAATCACGCCATAATCGTAGTTCGGAATCCACTGGGGAATAGAGAAGAGAGACTGATCCCTTGCTGGGAAGATGAAAAGAAAGTGACCTAGGAGGTCAAATGACTGATCCTACTGGGGATATGCCAAATGAAAAGGGCTGATGAGTGAGTTTTACACTCATCCATTGACTACTTTTTGAACTTATTATTTGCTTAATCCTTGAGTTTTGTGTGTTTAATGGATGTTTTTAGTGTTTTTAGTTTCAGTGGTTTAAGTTTGGAAATTGGGAACAATTTGTGAATAAATCAAGTGGAAAATTGCGACGATGCAATTATGGGACGAATCGAATTATAAGTGGGACGAAACCAAGGACTGCAGGAAGGATGGGCCATGGCCAGAGCTGCAAGGGCCAAGGAGGAATCAGTTGGGCCAAGGATGTAGTTGTTGGGCCAAGCCGGTGCAAGGGAAGGGAGAAACTGGCCACATGTTTCTGGTGCTATGGGCGGTCGCTCAGGGTGATGTGGGCTGCCGCGCAGGAAGAAGAGTTTGAAGCCAAATGTTTCTGCCATTGTGGGCGACCGCGGAGGATTATGTGGGCGACCGCCCACGAGGCGAATTGAAGATGATCCCAGCCGGATTGGAACGGATGGGAGTTAAATGGAGCATAATAATGTGACTGTTCAATGGTTTTCAAGAAGGGTATTTATGTTCAGCCGTGGGTTTTCTTTTAAAAACAACAATCACTATTTTTATTATTATTGCTTTTTAGTTTTAAGAATAACTATAATCTTTTCCATAGTTTCTTCTTCTTCTTCAAGTTCTTGGTGTTCTTCACTTTTCATGGATAGCTAATTTCTTAGTTCTTGGAATTGGAGGTAACATTTTATGTTTTATGTTTTACTTTTCATTTTTATCTTTGTAGTACTTGGGATTATCAAGTTGTTTTCAATGGAATTTTAGAACTTTTGTCTTGATCAAATAATTGTTCTTGAATTATTTAGAATTTCAATTGTGAACCGCCAAATTTACAATTGAAATTAGTCTTGGCTTGATTTTCACAATTTGTTGA
The DNA here is from genome assembly GCA_022495995.1 of Adenophora triphylla var. japonica. NCBI lineage: Eukaryota > Viridiplantae > Streptophyta > Magnoliopsida > Asterales > Campanulaceae > Adenophora > Adenophora triphylla. Next base: position 25,251 of record JAFEMH010003147.1, read on the forward strand.
ATCCCCGCCAAAAGATTCATAAGAATTGTGGTTTATTTGGTGTTCTTAAGTTCTAAAATGGGTTTCTAACTAATCTATGAACGGGCCAAGGGAATAGATTAGTTAGAAACACTTGATTGCAAATCACCCGCCGAAGTGTCCCAATCATACTTTTGTAAGAACAAAACCCCAAGTGCACTTTGATTGATGAATTGTGAAACTTGAGCATAATTTGTGAAACCAATTTCGGGAATTTTCTCCTTATTATTGAAATCTTTTATAATCACTTTTACTTAATTTTTGCAAACACTTTAGTCTTAAACAAATCATCAAATCCTTCACTTTACAAACTTTTTGTTATAGCAGTAATTCCTACACTTTAAATTTCGTGTCTCTGTGGTTCGACCCGACTTACCCTATCTACAAATCAATAGTAGGTAGTTTGAGTTGGAATTTTCTTTTGACGTTTCGACGCTCGTCAAAATTTGGCGCCGTTGCCGGGGACCGAAATTTAAAGTTGTTTTAATTATTTGCTATTGTGAATAGTATTTTGTGTATATATTTTTGTTATGTTTTAACTTGGTGTTGCGGATTTGAATGTTTGGTCGTAGGTCACTACAACTTGATTTGTTACCAATTGACCACAACATTCATCGCATCAACAAGAGGAAGCACCCGGAACCAAGTGATACAGAAAGTGATTCGGTTTACTCTGAACAGTCCGAGAATTCCGATTCTGAAGAAGAAGTTAAAATGGCGGAACCACAAATGATGGGTGATTTTGCACGTCCGGTAATTGAACCATCGCCATCATGCATTGTACTCCCACAAGCAGCAAGGAGTTATGAGTTGAAGAACCTCCATTTCAACATGCTCCCTTCATTTCATGGGATGGCATCGGAAGACCCAATTACCTTCATGAGAGAGTTCTATAGCACAGTGCAAGGTTTTCCATTGGGGCAACTAACCGAAGAGCAGTTGAGAATGAGGTGTTTTGCGTATACGTTGAAAGATGCTGCCAAGACATGGTTTATGGCACTTGCTCCGGCCTCTCTTAACACTTGGACGGAAGTTTACAACAAGTTCATGGCAAAGTTTTACTCTCATCAAAAGACATCCGACTTGAGGTCCAAGATAATGTCTTTCAATCAAGAGCCAGGTGAAGCTTTTCATGAAGCTTGGGATCGATTCAAGATGTTGCTAGTCCAATGTCCTCATCACGGGTTTCCTTTAGCCCTCTTAAATCAGGCCTTCTATGATGGGTTGACTCAACAAGGTCAAGCACAAGTGGATAATGCAGCCGGGGGTGCTATGGGTGAGAAAACGGCTGATGAAACAAGAGCCTTATATGAGAGACTTGGCATGAATTCGCAGCAGAAAAGTGTGAGAGGAGGAAGAAAAGGTGTTTATGAAGTTGAGTCTAATGATGTTCTAGCGCAACAAGTTTCGGCATTGACTACGCAAATGAAGAATTTCATGGGAATGATGACGGCTCAAAGCCAAGGTCAAAACCAAGGGCGAAATCAAGGAGAGGGAAGTTCGGGCACGAGTTGTGTAATTTGTAATGTGAATACCCATGATATTATGGGGTGCCCATTGAAAGATCAGTTCCCGGAATTTCTTGAGCAAGCAAATGCAATGAATGCTTTTCAACCAAGAGTGAGGAATGATCCGTTTTCCAACTCTTACAATTCGGGTTGGCGGAATCATCCCAATTTCTCTTGGGGAGGAAATCAAGGGCAGGGTCAATTTCAGCAACAATACCAACCACAAATGCAACAGTCGCAGCAACAAGGGCCTGCAAGGCCAAGTGTGGAGGAAACGTTGCAGAAGTTTATCCAGGCCGCTCAACAGAATCAGGTGATCATGGACCAACGAATGGGGAACCAAGAAGCTTCCCTGAAAAAGCTCGAAAATCAGATGGGTCAAATTGCCGAGGCACTCCAAAAGCACAATCCGGGTACACTACCGAGTCAACCGGAACAAGCAAAGGCCGTCACCCTGAGGAGTGGTAAGACTCTTCAGGAGGTACACTCTTCTCCTTCTCCTTTAGATGATAATAATATGCATGAGAATGAAGTTGTGGCCGAGGAACGAGTTGAAGTGGCTCCCGAGGAGAAACTTCCAACTCCACCTCTTAAGCCTTATGTGCCTCCTGTCCCTTTTCCCGGTAGATTGGTCAAGAATAAGGTCGAAACACAATTTAAAGAATTGTATGACATGCTTTCTAAGGTGAATGTAAATTTGCCTTTGCTCAATGTGATTAAAAATATTCCTTCATATGCTAAATTTTTCAAGGAATTGAGCACAAATAAAAGAAAGTATGCCCCGAATGAAAAAATTGTGGTTTCGGACCAAGTTAGTGCTGTTTTTGAAAAGAATTTGCCTCCTAAGCTTAAAGACCCCGGTAGTTTTAATGTGATGATTTCTTTGGGGGACTCTAAGAAAGTGAGGGCAATGTTAGATTTAGGAGCTAGCATTAACTTGTTGCCTTATTCTTTGTTTGTGGAGCTTGGGTTGGGTGAACTAAAACCTACTACTATGACCTTGCAACTTGCGGACCGTTCGGTCAAATACCCAAAGGGAATAGTAGAAGATGTTTTGGTTCAAGTTGATAAACTGATTATCCCTGTTGATTTTGTGGTTCTTGATATGGAGAGAGATGCTAAAGATGTGAATGATGTCCCTATTTTGTTGGGGAGACCTTTTATGGCTACCGCAGATGCGGTAATTAATGTGAAAGATGGAAGTTTGTCTTTAACTGTCATGGATGAAATTGTTAATTTCTCTATCTTTGATTCCATGAAAAAGCCATATGAGGTCAATGAGTGTTTATTTTGTGATGTTGCTGAAAATTCTGTGTTACTTGAGCCTGATGTTGAGGGCTCTCTTGTTTCTGAGTTTGTGGATGAGTTAGTTATGGAAGGTGTTTTTGATCAAAATGAGGCGAGGGCCATTCTTGCTGAGATGGATGTTATGGAGGAAATTACTGAAAAGGTTCCTTTGGAATCTTTAGGTAATTTTAATCCTAAGCATTTGCCATCTATTGTCTCTCCTCCCGAGTTAGATCTTAAACAACTTCCATCTAGCTTAAAGTATGCTTTTCTTGGTGCAAATGATTCTTTGCCTGTTATTATTGCTTCGGACTTAACAGAATTGCAGGAAAGAAGGTTGTTGGATGTGTTGAAGAGACATAAGTCCGCACTTGGTTGGAGTATTACTGACATAAAGGGAATTAGCCCAACCATGTGCATGCACAAAATCCATATGGAGGAGGATGCCAAGCCAGTCCGGCAGAATCAAAGGAGGATGAATCCTCACATGCTTGAGGCGGTAAGAAAAGAAGTCTTGAAACTGTTGGATGCAGGTATTATCTATCCTATTTCTGATAGTAAGTGGGTAAGTCCTGTTCATGTGGTTGCTAAAAAGTCCGGAATTACTGTTGTTAAGAATGAGGATAATGAGCTTTTGCCTACTAGAATGGTCACTGGTCAACGCATGGTTATCGATTACCGAAAACTTAATGCGACGACTAGAAAGGATCACTTTCCTTTGCCATTTATTGACCAAATTCTAGAGAGGCTGGATGGTCAAGAATATTATTGCTTCTTAGATGGTTTTTCAGGATATAATCAGATTCCCATTGCTCCGGAAGATCAGGAAAAGACCACATTCACATGCCCTTTCGGAACATTTGCATATCGGAGGATGCCCTTCGGTTTATGCAATGCTCCTGCTACATTCCAAAGGTGCATGATGTCGATCTTTTCTGAGATGATTGGCAGGTTTGTTGAGGTATTTATGGACGATTTTTCGTTGTATGGTAATTCGTTTGATGCATGCTTAGATAATTTGACTTTGGTTCTTAAAAGATGTTGTGATACCAATTTAACTTTAAGTTGGGAAAAGAGTCATTTTATGGTTAAGCATGGAATTGTGTTGGGTCATTTGGTCTCAAGAAAAGGGATTGAAGTTGACAAGGCAAAAATTGAGATAATATCTAAATTGCCTCCGCCAACAAATGTTAAAGGAATTCGTAGCTTTCTTGGTCATGCGGGTTTTTATCGGCGTTTTATAAAAGATTTTTCTAAAATTTGTAAGCCGTTAACAAACTTGCTTGCTAAAGAGACGGAATTTGTGTTTGACCAAGAATGTCTCAATTCTTTTAATTTGTTGAAGGAAAAATTGACTTCAGCCCCTATTCTTGTTGGTCCGGATTGGACTCAACCGTTTGAGATAATGTGTGATGCATCCGATTTTGCGGTGGGTGCGCTTTTGGGTCGAAAATTGATAAAAAGTCACATGTGATCCAATATGCAAGTAGAATGTTAAATGATGCTCAATTGAATTATACTACAACCGAGAAGGAATTCTTGGCGGTGGTATTTGCTTTGGAAAAATTCCGTTCTTACTTGCTAGGATCTAAAGTGATTATTTATTCGGACCATGCTGCATTGCGTTATTTGCTTTCCAAACAAGATGCCAAACCCCGATTGTTAAGATGGATGTTGCTTTTACAAGAATTTGATATTTCCATCAAAGACAAAAAGGGTTGTGAAAATGTTGTGGCGGATCACTTGTCTAGACTTGAAAAGGGGTGTGTGAGTGAAATTCCCTTGAATGAAAATTTTCCCGATGAGCGGCTTATTTGTTGTTAAGGATTGTGAGCCTTGGTATGCCGACATTGTAAATTTTTTGGCTACGGGGTTCTAAATCCAGATTTTTCAAGTCAAGAAAGGAAAAGATTTTTGTCAATGGTTAAGCAATATTATTGGGATGACCCATATTTGTTTAAACATGGTCCCGATATGGTTATTCGTAGATGCATTCATGAAAATGAGCAACAAAATGTTCTTTCTTTTTGTCATGAATTGCATTGTGGAGGTCATTTCAGTGGTAAGAAAACTGCTCAAAAAGTGTTACAATCGGGTTTCTTTTGGCCAAGTCTTTTTAAAGATGCATACATTTTTAGTAAAAGTTGTGACAGGTGCCAAAGAACCGGTAACATTGGTAAGCGGGATGAAATGCCTCTCACGAATAACTTGGTTGTGGATTTGTTTGACGTATGGGGCATAGATTTTATGGGTCCTTTTGTTGTTTCATGTGGTTTTGAATACATTTTAGTATCGGTGGATTATGTGTCAAAGTGGGTGGAAGCAATTCCTACCCGGACTAACGATGCTAATATTGTTGTCAAGTTTGTCAAAGATGTGATTTTTAGTAGGTTTGGCGTTCCAAGGGCAATAATAAGTGATGGTGGTTCTCACTTTTGCAACAAAATTTTTGGAGCACTCATGAAGAAGTATGGGGTGAATCACAAGGTTGCAACCGCTTATCATCCCCAAACTTCCGGGCAAGTGGAAGTGAGTAACAAGCAAATAAAGGCCATTCTTGAAAAGACGGTGAAGCCAAACAGGAAGGATTGGGCCTTGAGGTTAAATGATGTGAAATTGTCACGGCTTGAATCACAAGTGATATCCAAGGTGATAACAGCACCAACGATAGCACTTGGGATGGCACACACACACACTTCGAAAATAAAACAATTTTGTAAAAGAGTTTGCAGCGGAATAAAACACCAAAATTGTTTTTCTCAAGTTATATAAATATAACTTGAGAGTGCCTCTTAGGCAAGACTTTATAATCACTATGAATGAATTTACAAAGCCGAAAGTTCCCTATAGCTATATCTATTTTGAGCTCTATGGAACAAGAGATAAAGAACGGAATCCTATCCTAGCCTTCACACACCTTGATACCAAAGTAATCAAGTGCGAAATTACAAGGGAGAAAGGATTTAAAAAGAACCAAACAAAGAACTCTATCTCTAAGCTTTTCGAAGGTGTGAATGTGATGAAATAATTGGCATATCTTCAAATAAACCTTCCAAGCTTATTTATAGTCTTCAAATACTTGAAGGCTACTCCAATAACAGCCTTGGGGCTGGTCTTGCACGTGGAGGAAGTATAGGGAGAGTGGGTTAATTTGTTTCCACAATTCTAGCTCCCACTTCCTATTTTGTAGCAACCGAGTTGTTGAATCCTCAAGCCATGCTTCCACGCCTTGTACTCCCTTGCTTTATCATCCTTGTACCTCTTCTATAACTCAGCAACAACCTTTGACAAAGTCCACATACATGTTGTTGTTGAATGCCAAAATTACGAATTAATACATAAAATGTATTAATTCATTTCTTCCAATTTCCACATGTGTCTAGCTCCTTCTTTGATGCTATTGCACCCTGAAATACAACCATAAACCATAGACTATACAGACCATATTAGCACGTTAGTCCATTAAATAATAAACAAGAAATATACAACTATATAATTTTCAGTCCAGGATATCATCTGCGATATCACTTGGGAAATCATCTACGATATCACCTGCAGATTACACTAACAATCTCCCCCTTAGTTGGATATTTCTTTCCAAACTTAATGTGCTGCTGTCCTGTAGGATAAGTCTATATACAAATGTACAGAGCATAGACCATAGAATAATATCTCCATAAAAATTAACTCCCCCTTAATCAAGGAGCTAATCCTAAACAATGATTTATCATAATAAACTAATTTATTTCAAACTTTAAAAAGTTTTCGAAATAAACTAAGTAACCATTAAAAACCATAACCATTGTAGCAAAATATCATCCAAAATTAGCAAAAAAACATCCTAGCAGATTAAGTTATTTAACAAACCACTAAAGTGTTTTAGCAAATATAAACAAAATAAAAGTAAATTGTTTAAGGAACCACCACATCACCAAAATAAAAACATTGTTTGTAGGACCACCACAAAAACAGTCACCCATATGATAGCGGCAACATAAAGCTTCAGGTTTATCAACCTTAAGGTTCAGCTTTCTTCTTCTTCAAACTCCTCTTCTTCCTCTCCTTCCTCCTGATCTCCTTCCCTATCACTTCCACCATCACTTGGGCCAGCACTGGTGGTAGCACCTGCAGTAGCACCAGCTCCAGAAGTTCCAGCAGCAGATCCTCCCCCTGTTTGGGAAGAAATTTCATCAATGAAAGCATCTCGTTACCTGCTTGCTTAGCCCATCCCTCAGCAAGTTCTCCTATTGCACTTGACTGTTTGTGCAGGAAGTTGAGAACCGTAGCCTTTGGGATTGATGGTCCAGAGTTGCCCAAAAGATTCATCATGTTGTGCGAGAATACTTGCGGCATCGGTTCCTGCAAAAGTATGAGGGGCAACACACGGGAAGCACTTGGGGTATCACGTGAGATAGCACTGGGAGGAGCAGGGTTGTTTCATCGATTTGTTCCAAGGAAGATCTTTTGTATACCTTTTACCCTTTTTCAGTTGTTGATCAATGGTATAGTACTCAGGTTCAGTGGTAAAAACATCAGAGGCTTCAATGGGCAAGGATTGAAATACCAAAACTTTGAAGATTAGAGAAGGATAGGGGAAAAAGCTAATGTTCACTTCCTTTTTTCTACCCCATGAAGCTAAGTGTTTAAACACTAATCTTCCAAAGTTAATCCTTAAATTTTTACCCAATCTATACAACACATTCGCATGCTCCAATGTCACAATAGGTTCATTAGTTGTAGGAAGCCAATTGAAGATGCACGGTTTGTGTAGTACGTAATAGAGAGAAGATAATCTAGAAGCATGAAGTTTCTCTTTCAAAGGCCAAGACCGCAGCTTTGTTGTGAGTGAGCAATTTTACCATTTCATCTCTATTGACCCTAATGCTCTCATCATCTACATTAGGGAGGCCTAAAACTTTGTTAATCGTATGTGAGTAAAAGAATAGACTCTTCCCCTAACAAACACTTTTCCATATTTAGCGTACCCTTCATCATCATATTGAGCATGCAAATTGGCAAAGAAATTGCGAATAACACTCTCAACAAAAACCGATGCATGATTATTAGCATTAATAAAATTCCTGTCCTTTAAAAACCGAACCACTCCTTCCTTTTCCAACCGACCCTCATCAATGTGCTTCTCTCTTTAAAATTCTCTTACTTAGACTATTCAACCAAAGTTCCATATTTTCCTTTTTATAATACTCCAAAGTAAGAAAAGGTTTTGGAAAAGCTTTATCCTCTTCGGTTGAGTAACTTCATCACCGTAATTATCACTAGAGGAATGTTTAGGAACAAGAGGGGGCAAGTGTTACCTCGTATGATATCCTCTTCTTGCTAGCACTTCGGTAGCACTCACGCTTGCCCTTGGCCTTCTTTTTCGAAAATCGTAGAGAGTCTCCTCTTCATCACCATCTACCCAAGCATCAAATGAGTCCACGTAAGGCTCCTTTTCCTTGTTTGCTTCAAAGTTCTCGTCACTCACATGGGGTGAGGACACATCAATAGAGCTTTCGAGACTTCAACCGGATCGTAGGTGGTATTTGAAGTTGCCTTGGACCTGATTGATCTAATGCGGTTGGAAGACCTCCTTTTTGCAATTTGGGGAGACAGCTTGGCAGTTGGGGCTTTCCTCTTCCTTTTTGGCTCGGCAGGGATGAGAGTCACTTTAGGAATGCCTTGATCAAACGAGGCATTGGGGCCAGAGGTAAGAACAATTGCCATTGTTGGTGGAGAAGAGCTTGGAGTGATCATTGGGAAAGTTTCCATGGCCACGCGAGATGCCACGGAAGGAGCAATGCTAGGTGAGATGTCCATTTGGTCCGTGTGGGAAGGTTCGGTACTAGCTTTGGATGGAGATGCCATGGAGATTTGAGGGAATTTTTGGAACGTATTTTTGACCTAGAATTTTTGGGAGAGAAGAAGACGCTGGAAGGAGGGTTTTAGAGAGAGGTGAGGGTAACGTATAGAGAGAGAGACGGAGGAGGTTGAGAGAAAATAGGAAATAAAAGATTAAATGGGGAACAAACTCTTAATTTGATTTGACATCTTAAGAACCTATCTAATCTACTCATATTTATTCTCTCCTTTAACCCTATCCACATATTTAAACACTAACCCTAACCACACCTTTAAAATAAAACCCCCAAACAACTTAAAAACACGGTTGCAACATTTTAAAAAATAAAAGAATTTTTTTTTTTTTTTTTTTTAAAGTAAAAACGTAAAAAAACAAAAAAATAAGTAAACTAAATAATTTGTAACTAAGCCCAAAACATTATATGCACAAATTAAATAAATAAGGGTTAGTTACTTAATTAAGTTTACCAAAAATAAAGAAAACTTGTTGAAGATGTTTTCAAAATCGTAAACTCTTTAATTAAAAAGACTTTCAGATTTTGAGAAATTAATCAACAATATTTCGAAAAAAAATAAAAAACTAATATAGCACACACTAATGTGTTAAGGCAATGATGGTAACACGTAGGATAACACATATGATATAAAACCCCTTGATAAATATTTTTTCAGTTTCAAACACTTGAGGCATAACAAGCTGAGCATTTTTCATGCACTTTAGGCATTATATGCCTATATATAATTTTTTAAGTACATTGCTTGTTAAACACGTCTCAATACACTTCTTTAAACAAGAAAGCAACGTAGTAACGAGCTCCGTGCTTCAAGTTATATTTCAAGTGTAGAGACCAAGTGATCTATGCCTTTCAAGTAGGGTACACTGTAGTAGCGAACTCCATGTCCCTAATACTCAGCATAAATCACCTCATACTTTCTCATTGGCAAGAGTACATCGTTGCAGCGAACACCGTGCCCCGAGCTCGAGAGAAAAGTATGAAAAAATGCCTTTTATTTATCAAAAAGAAAAGATTAGTGACTTTGTCACTTTAAGCATATGAAGGGGAATGATATCGACGTGCTAACCTAAATAATAACCTACCATAACAAAAAGGTCAAGATGTGCCACCTAGAACTAAGCTAGCTAGATTAAACAAATAATAAAGTATTTTTTTAAATAAATAAGAAAAGAAAGAAAAAATACACTAATATACAAGTGTTACCCTAAGTGATAACATCACCTGGGGTAGCACATACGAACGTACTCGTAGATTACAAAGACCAAGAGATCTTTTCAAACTAGAAAATCTCTCGTGGTCTAAGGCCTTGGTAAAGATGTCACCAGTTGATACTTAGTATCAATATGATCAATATTAATTAGGCCTTTATCTACCATATCTCTAAGAAAATGATGACGTATGTCAATGTGTTTGGTACGGGAATGTTGAACTGGGTTTTTTGAAATGTTGATAGCACTCGGGTTATCACAAGACATAGTCAAAGAATTACTCTCTAGGCCATAGTCATCTAACATATGTTTTAGCCAAATAAGTTGTGAACAACAACTACCACCGCCACATACTCGCACTCACTGTGGAGAGAGAAACACAATTTTGTTTACGACTATACCATGAAACTAAATTGTTGCCCAAGTAAAAACACCCCCACTAGTACTCTTCCTATCATCCATATCCCCCGCCCAATCCGAGTCACTAAAGCCAACCAAATTGGTATTAGTATCCTTACTAAACCAAATCCCTAATTCACTTGTTCCCTGAAACATATTTAATTATCTTTTGACGTAATTAAGGTGAGAGACTTTAGGATTGGCTTGATAACGTGCACAAACACACACGCCGAACATGATATCGGGACGACTAGAAGTGAGATAGAGAAGGCTACCTATCATTGAACGATAAAGAGTAGGATCAACATCCTCACCTACTTGATCTCTACCAAGTTTGAGAGAAGAACACATGGGAATTTTTGAACTTTTTGCTCCTTCCAACCCAAACCTTTTTACTAGGCTCTTTGCATACTTGCTTTGTGAAATGAATATTCCTTCATTTGATTGTTTCACCTGCAAGCCTAGAAAGAATGTTAACTCTCCAATCATGCTCATTTCAAATGTTGATGTCATAGCCTCTACAAAATCTTTTAAACACGTTTGAGAAGTAGAGCCATATACTATGTCATCAACATAGATTTGAACAATGACTATTTCTTTGCCATGCCTTAGGATAAATAAGGTCCTATCTGCTTCATCTCTTGTGAATCCATATTCAAGTAAGAAAGAGGTTAAGCGACCATACCATGCACGTGGAGCTTGTTTCAAGCCATATAAAGCTTTATCAAGTCTATATACATGGTTTGGTAGATTAGGATCTTCAAATCCTTTTGGTTGTTCAACAAAAACTTCTTCTTTTAAATAACCATTTAAAAAGGCGGCTTTAACATCCATTTGAAACAAAGTAATTTTTAGAAAACAAGCTATAGCCAAGAGGAGTCTTATGGATTCTATTCTAGCAACGGGAGCAAAGGTCTCATCAAAGTCAACACCTTCAATTTGGGTGTAACCTTGTGCTACGAGACGAGCTTTGTTCCTAACAATATTTCCTTGCTCATCTGATTTGTTTTTGAAAATCCATTTAGTACCAATAACATTTGTATTACTAGGACGTGGTACTAAACACCAAACTTCATTACGAGCAAATTGGTCAAGTTCCTCTTGCATGGCTTGTATCCAAAAATTATCTTTTAAAGCTTCAGAAATATTTTTGGGTTCTAAAGAAGAGACAAAACAGGAATATTTTACCTTGTGGTATGTGGTGGACATACACACATACCTTACCATTTCACGGTCACTAAAATGTCCTTTGTTTCTTGTTTGTACCCCTTCACTAGCTTCTCCAATAATCTGAGAGGAAGGATGGTCTCTTCTGATCCTAGCTGGTGGATCCCTTCTCAAGTCTTCATGCACATGATCATCATCTGACTGTTCATCCTTTTCGGTTCTTTGGATTGGTCTTGGGTGATACCGAGATGCTATCCCATCGGTGGCAACACTTTGGCCAAGACTGGGGTATCACTTACTTGATTTTGATTCTCCAGCTTCTTCCAAAGAATATTAATGGAGATTCCCGTACTCCATCACCTCGTAACACTTGCTAAATCATCAAAAACAACGTTAATTGATTCCCGAATGGTTTTTAACCTAAGGTTATAAACCCTATATGCTCGACTGTCCTGAGCATACCCAAGAAATATAGCCTTATCACTTTTAGAGTCAAATTTAGCTAAGTAATCCCGATCATTTAGAACATAACACACACACCAAAATGTATGAAAATAATGAACCTTTGGTATCCTACCATTCAAAATTTCATAAGGTGTCATTCTAGTACCAGGTCTTAGAAAAACCCTATTGGCCGTGTGACAAGCCGTGTTTATGGCCTCACCCAAAATCTTTTTGAAATTCTTTTTGAAAACAACATCACACGTGCCATCTCAAGTAAGGTCCTATTTTTTCTTTCAGCCACCCCATTTTGTTGAGGTGTTTTAGGAGCAGAAAACTCATGTTTAATTCCTTTTAATTCACAAAAAGTAAAGAACAATGAATTATCAAACTCCGTTCCATGATCGACCTTATTCGCATGATAAGAGCGTAAAACATGTTTTTGATTTTAGCATGTAAGACTTTAAACTTTTCAAAAGTTTCGATTTTTCTTTTAAAAAATATACCCAAGTAAATCTAGAAAAATCATCAACTATTACAAAAGTATATTTCTTACCTCCTAAACTGTCTACCTCAATCGACCCATTAAATCCATATGCATTAATTGAAAACAAGGTGCGTTGTCCCGAATCACTCCTCATTATGTTGGGTAGCACTATGGGTAGCACGTGTTTGTTTACCTTTTAAACAATCTTCACATATGATTTTTGTACTAATGTCCGCACTAGGTATACCTCTTATAGCTTCAAAGATTAATGAGTTTCACAATGTTACGAAAATGGACATGACCCAACTTTTGATGCCATAAGGTAGCATCATCAACCCTCACGTAATGACACACTTGTTTATCCTCAACAAGATAACAGCTTATTACTTGACCTAGTACCGGTCATAACACGCTTATTGGTACACTCAAAAACTTCACAAGTGTTTTTATTGAATTTTACTTCAAGGTTGTCATCACAAAGTTGGCTAATACTAATTAAATTAGTTACCCATCCATCAACATGCAAAACATTTTTCAAAGCAGAAATCCAGTACATTTAATATGCCTTTTCCTACTATATTACTCTTGCCACCACCACCATATGTTACACTACCACCTTGAATAGGTTCATATTCCTTTAAAAATATTTTTGTTCCAGTCATATGACGAGAACAACCACTATCAAAATACCATGAACCTTCAACATTAGTTTTTAAGGCAGTGCATACAACATCACATATCAAATTAGACTTAGGTTTCCACACTTTTCTACTTTGATAATTTTTCTTCGATCGACAAAGTGATATCTCGACATGCTAGGTAGCACTTCGTATCACACAGAACTGGACTGTTTCTTTAAGAGAGTTTTACAATTATTTTTCAAATGTCCAAGAGAGTAACAAAGAGTTACATATTTTTACCTTGTCGAAGACTTATCGAAGATATTGGTTCAACATGATCTCTTTCTTTAACAAAAATTAACTTATCTTCTGTATTAGACAAAGTAGATGTAATAGCATTTAAAGACTCTTGAAAACCCATACCTGCCTTGAGTGGTTTGGACAACCCAAGAATTGCATCTAACTTGGTAGAACTCGTATTGAGTTTCTTGAATGTTGTCTCGGCAAGAGTAAGTTTGCTCTTGACTTTGTCCAGCCTCCACATCCTTCTTTGTGAGTTGAACTTCCAATCTAGTCAAGCCATCGCTAGGTCTTGAACCTCTTTGGACAGAGAGATCACCTTCTTGTTCTCTTTCTTCCATTCATCCACCAATTCTTTGCAAAGGTTCTTAAGACCACAAATGAGTTCATCCTTGCCGAACTCCTTCTTATCTTGTGAACAACCCGCATCCATGTTAACGTAACCCACAAAACAAACAAAGCATTTATCAAATTTAAATCTAAATACCTCGTTGGATGATATCTCGTGTGATATCCCATTTTGGATATCACCTGGGGTATCAACGACAGAATCCGAGTCACGCTTTGTGACCACCATTGCCGTTTGATCCGAATCTTCGATTGATTGGTCTCCTCATCCTCATTGTCACCGAGAGAAACCCATAGGTTTTTTCCCATCTTCCTTAGAGTGTTAGCACACTCATTTGAGTAATGACCCCATCCAGAGCAAGCATGACATTGGATTGATTCAAGGTATTTTGGATCGATCTGGATTGATCCGATGATGCTCTCCTTATGGGACCACCTTTCGAGTAGATGGAAATGTCCTCTTGGGCATTGAATTGTACACCTTGGCTTGTTGCTCTTTAGCCTTTACTCGCACATTTTCTTTGTTAAATTTTCTCACCATTGAGTTATATTTCACCTGGTAAGTAAGGCAACACCGGCATCTTCACCTAATTCCTCAAAAATTTCGTCATCCTCATTAGTTGAACCACTAGAGGATTGAACTTTTAAAGCAACACTCTTGCCCTTAGAAGCTTCACTTTGCTCGGCAAGGTTTGACTCAAAATTTTTTAAAATGCTCATTAAGGAATTGATATCCATTGTAGAAAGATTGTGAGCCTCTTCTATAGATGAAACTTTTATATTAAAACGCTCAGGGAGAGTTCTAATAGCCTTTGAAACCAATTGTTTGTTTGTAAAAGGTTCACCTAAAAGTTGACACTCATTAGCAATGTCAAATAGTTTTTCAAAATAAGAGGAAATGGTATCACTTTCACCCATTCTCAACCTTTCAAATTTTCCAAGTAAGACCTCCGAGTTTGTTTTCACGCACACTAGAATCACCTTCACAAAACCTTTGTAAAATATCCCAAGCTTCTTGAGTGTGGAACTATTTTGAATAAGTTTAAAAATATGCATGTCAACCCACTCAAAGATAGCATTAAGAGCTTTCTCATTATAGTTAGCTAGAGTGATCTCTTCATTCGTCCACTCACCTTCGGTGTTTAACTCAACATCACCATCCTCATCGGGAGGTAAGAGTGGAAGAGAGTACCCATGAACTATAGATCGCCATGCTCGAAGATCAATTGATTTGATATGCGAGCGAAGGCGAATTTTCCAATATGCATAATTCGAACCATCTAAAACAGAAGACGTTTTTGGTTTGGATTTGCAGGATCAAAAGCCATGATAAAGAGGACCAAACACTTAGTATCGTCAAGTGAGAGGCTCGATACCAATTGAAATTGTCACGGCTTGAATCACAAGTGATATCCAAGGTGATAACAGCACCAACGATAGCACTTGGTATGGCACACACACACACTTCGAAAATAAAACAATTTTGTAAAAGAGTTTGCAGCGGAATAAAACACCAAAATTGTTTTTCTCAAGTTATATAAATATAACTTGAGAGTGCCTCTTAGGCAAGACTTTATAATCACTATGAATGAATTTACAAAGCCGAAAGTTCCCTATAGCTATATCTATTTTGAGCTCTATGGAACAAGAGATAAAGAACGGAATCCTATCCTAGCCTTCACACACCTTGATACCAAAGTAATCAAGTGCGAAATTACAAGGGAGAAAGGATTTAAAAAGAACCAAACAAAGAACTCTATCTCTAAGCTTTTCGAAGGTGTGAATGTGATGAAATAATTGGCATATCTTCAAATAAACCTTCCAAGCTTATTTATAGTCTTCAAATACTTGAAGGCTACTCCAATAACAGCCTTGGGGCTGGTCTTGCACGTGGAGGAAGTATAGGGAGAGTGGGTTAATTTGTTTCCACAATTCTAGCTCCCACTTCCTATTTTGTAGCAACCGAGTTGTTGAATCCTCAAGCCATGCTTCCACGCCTTGTACTCCCTTGCTTTATCATCCTTGTACCTCTTCTATAACTCAGCAACAACCTTTGACAAAGTCCACATACATGTTGTTGTTGAATGCCAAAATTACGAATTAATACATAAAATGTATTAATTCATTTCTTCTAATTTCCACATGTGTCTAGCTCCTTCTTTGATGCTATTGCACCCTGAAATACAACCATAAACCATAGACTATACAGACCATATTAGCACGTTAGTCCATTAAATAATAAACAAGAAATATACAACTATATAATTTTCAGTCCAGGATATCATCTGCGATATCACTTGGGAAATCATCTACGATATCACCTGCAGATTACACTAACATGATGCATTGTGGGCGTACCGCACCGCCTACAAAACTCCGATTGGAATGAGTCCATACCGGCTAGTCTTTGGGAAAGCGTGTCATTTGCCGGTGGAGATAGAGCATAAAGCATTTTGGGCAATCAAGGAGTTGAATATGGATTTGAAACTAGCCGGTGAGCAAAGGTTACTTCATTTGAATGAGCTTGAGGAGCATCGGTTGGAGGCATATGAGAACTCCCGGTTGTACAAGGAGAGAACAAAAAGGTACCATGACAAAAAGATTTTGCACAAGGAACTTATTCCGGGAAGCAAGGTGTTGTTGTTTAATTCAAGATTGAAGCTTTTCCCGGGAAAGTTACGTTCTCGTTGGAGTGGTCCGTTTGAAGTGGTGAACGTGTATTCTCATGGAGCCGTGGAATTGGTGAATCCGGTTACTAACAATAGGTTCAAGGTCAATGGACAAAGAGTGAAGCCTTATTTGGATGGAGTTTCGGGATCAAAGGATGTTGAGTGGATCGAGTTGAAGGATCCATAAGCGTTGAGGAAGTCATTCCGTCGAGCTAACGACGTTAAACAAAAGCGCTGCTTGGGAGGCAACCCAAGGTAAGTAGTAAATTGTAGTACCCTTAAATTTAATTTTTCCTTTGTTTTCATCACTTTGAGGACAAAGTAATCATTAAGTTTGGGGGTGGAGAGTTTTAGTTTTCATTTTATTTTCATTTTATTGTTTGCTTTTTATATAAAAAAAAAAAAAAGGCTTTGTTTTTTTTTGCATTTCGGGAACGTGTCGAACTACGGTGACCTGAGCCTATTGTTGTGGGTAGTCCGCCCACATCAATGGGGACGTAGGCAGCGAAAGTGCGGTCAAAATATGGGTCGAATTGTAATGTATCAATAGATATTATGCTTGGTGTTTGTTGCTTGGTGTTGTGCAGATTGAGAGCCAGAAAAAAATCCTCCTGCTGATCTGGACGACCGCCCATGGTGTTGAGGGCGACCGCCCATGCCTGTTGAACAAAAAGGAAAAAAATTGCTGGACAACTGGGCGACCGCCCATGGTGTTGAGGGCGACCGCCCATAGCTCTTTGGAAACTTGAGAAGAACTTGCTGTGCTGGTGAGCGTTCGCCCACAGGTCAATAAGCGACCGCCCACGTTGAAATTTTGAAATATGGAAAAACTTCTGGACATGTGGGCGACCGCCCAGGAGGGGGTGAGCGACCGCCCACCTTGAAATCAGGCGTTACAATTTACGCCCTAAAACAGAGCGCCGTTTCACTCCCTTCTCTCATTTCAAAATTCAAAGCCCCCCTCTTTCTCTCTCTAGAACACACCGGTTTACTCTCTTCATCTCTCTACAAATCTTCTCCCCAAACACCCAAATCTTCCAATTTTCTTCCCTAATTTGCCTTCCCTCACCATACCCAACCTCCTAAGCCAAAGATTTCAACTCTTTCCACCATTGTTGAGCAAGAATTGTGAAGAGATTTGAAAAATATTGCAAGGGGTGAAAAGGGTTGCAAAAGGTTTGATTTTGGAGTTCAAAAGCAAAGGGTTCTTGTGAGAATCATTGTTCAAAGAAGGGGTCGTTCTTCCCAGTTCATCTTCAACAACTCCGGCGAGATTCCGGTCAAATTCCGGCGAACTCCGGTGACTTTTCCGGCGAAGTAAGATTTTCAATTCAATCTTCTTTAATACTTTCTCCGTGGAAGTTTTGTGGGTATAATTGATAAAAAATGTCTAGACAAAGAAATGCTCCCGTCCCGGAACCTGTTGTTGAATATGATGATACAAAGTTTGTTGGGGGTAAAGCGAAGTCGTTTTTTGATAAATATGCAAACAAGGGTTTCACAATTGAAAATGAGTTTAAACCGGATGAACTTGGGTTGGATGATATCTTTGCAAGGTATGGTTGGGGTAATTTAGCAAGCCGTCCAACTAATAGAGGTTCGAAAGTGTTGGTTCGGGAATTCTATGCAAATGCATTTGAGGCAGGGCAAAGTAGGAAGTGTGCGTGGGTGAGAGGAAAGAATGTGTATTATAATGGTGAGGATATCAATAGCTACTATGGGATGGAATCGCCGGGGTTTGAAAACAGTGCGTGTGATTATTACAATAATGCAAAGATCATGGAGCTGAATGTGGCGGGGAACCTTGACAGGTTGGCTCCGTATTTCGTAGATATTGATGTGACACTATTGAGAAACGGTAATGTGAAGAAGGCTAGGGATATGGATTTGAGGATGCGTGCGTTGCATCGATTCATTTGTGAGCGTATTATGCCTACTTCACATTACAACGATGTGCATTGGAGGAGAGCACTGTTGATGACCGTGGTGTTGTCCGGTCCAAAGGTTCAATACTGGATTGGCGATATCCAAGGAGATTGTGAACACCATTAAAACTATTGGGCGATGCAATTTTAGTTTCCCGTTATTGATATCCGGTTTGATAGAGAATAAAGGAGTGAATTTTACTCGGTTGCGGATTGCTAGGGATATTGTGTCAACTGGGACGGCGGTTAGTAAGAGGTCCCTTACTATAAAGGGGCATGCTCAGTTGCAGCCGGGAGAAGGTTCATCGAGAGGAGTGAGAGGAAGTGAGGAGGATGATGATATGGAGGAACAGCAGTTCACTCCGACGGAGGCGACCTATTATGTGGGAGGACATGTGGATGCGTTATCTGAGGAGATTAGGCAGCTCCGGGGACAGTACGAGGTGATGGATCAGCGATTGTTGGGTATGGAGGAGAGTCAGAGACAGCTGCAGTCTATGGCTACTGAGGAGTATTACGCTGCTAGTATGTGGAGGCAGCGTATGGAGGATGCACAGTCAGAGATGTATCAGGAGATGAGGCACAGGCTTCCTCCTCCTCCACCGCCTCAGCATATTCCATACCAGCCGCCGCAATATCGTACTCCGGAGCAGTTGAGAGGATGGGATTCTTGGGATGCGCAGCAGCAGCAAGAGCAACAACAACAAAGCGAAGAAGACGGCACCATAGCCGGTTCGAGCGGTAGTGGCTCGGTTGGCCCGTGGGATCAATTCTGGAGATGATTTTTGGTTAGAGGTACCCCTATCCTTTATTTTATTTTATGCATTAGGGACAATGCATGTTTTAAGTTTGGGGGTGTGGGGTACTTTTTACTGTTTGTGTTTGCTTAGTTTACCATGGCAATGCAATGTATACTCGGTGAAACCTTCAGACGCGTAGATTAATTGGTTAGGGATTATTCTAGCTTAACCAGATTTCTGGGTATGCAGTAGCGTTATGGAGGAAGAGCTTTACCGCCGTGATGGTCCGTATCAAGCTCGATACCAAAGTGGCTAACTCTCAAAGCCTTTAAATAAATCTCTACTTAGTATTAGGGGCATGGAGTTCGCTGCTACAGTGTTCCCTACTTGAACGGTAGTAGATTTTAAAGTGTGCTTAAATGATCAAGTTTGGGGGGGGGGTTGTAATTATTTCATGGGAATATTCATGGGTTGTGTCTAAAAAGTGTTGTTGTTTGATAAATAGAGTCAATAAAATAAAAGATGGTTGGTGTACTTAGCTTTGTAAAAATGGATCGTGGTTGTGTGAAAAGAGAAAGATGATCGTGCATAAAGAGATTTATGGTGTAATTATAATGGTTAAGTACTATTTTACAATTAATGGAAAATATATTGATACTTGCATAGTGGAAAGTTTTATCCTGCGGTTGAGTGTAATGTGATTTATGCAATTGTGGAACATGCAAGAATGGAAGGACATAGTTGATTATTTGGTAGAGTAGTTGGGTTTTAGTTTTGTGTCTATTTAGTTTTATAGTGTTTATAGTTTGTTTTAGTGTTTGCTCGAGGACTAGCAAATGTATAAGTTTGGGGGTATTTGATGAGTGAGTTTTACACTCATCCATTGACTACTTTTTGAACTTATTATTTGCTTAATCCTTGAGTTTTGTGTGTTTAATGGATGTTTTTAGTGATTTTAGTTTCAGTGGTTCAAGTTTGGAAATTGGGAACAATTTGTGAATAAATCGAGTGGAAAATTGCGACGATGCAATTATGGGACGAATCGAATTATAAGTGGGACGAAACCAAGGACTGCAGGAAGGATGGGCCATGGCCAGAGCTGCAAGGGCCAAGGAGGAATCAGTTGGGCCAAGGATGTAGTTGTTGGGCCAAGCCGGTGCAAGGGAAGGGAGAAACTGGCCACATGTTTCTGGTGCTATGGGCGGTCGCTCAGGGTGATGTGGGCTGCCGCGCAGGAAGAAGAGTTTGAAGCCAAATGTTTCTGCCATTGTGGGCGACCGCGGAGGATTATGTGGGCGACCGCCCACGAGGCGAATTGAAGATGATCCCAGCCGGATTGGAACGGATGGGAGTTAAATGGAGCATAATAATGTGACTGTTCAATGGTTTTCAAGAAGGGTATTTATGTTCAGCCGTGGGTTTTCTTTTAAAAACAACAATCACTATTTTTATTTTATTGCTTTTTAGTTTTAAGAATAACTATAATCTTTTCCATAGTTTCTTCTTCTTCTTCAAGTTCTTGGTGTTCTTCACTTTTCATGGATAGCTAATTTCTTAGTTCTTGGAATTGGAGGTAACATTTTATGTTTTAAGTTTTACTTTTCATTTTTATCTTTGTAGTACTTGGGATTATCACGTTGTTTTCAATGGAATTTTAGAACTTTTGTCTTGATCAAATAATTGTTCTTGAATTATTTAGAATTTCAATTGTGAACCGCCAAATTTACAATTGAAATTAGTCTTGGCTTGATTTTATGCATTGTCCCTAATGCATAAAATAAAATAAAGGATAGGGGTACCTCTAACCAAAAATCATCTCCAGAATTGATCCCACGGGCCAACCGAGCCACTACCGCTCGAACCCGTGCTATGGTGCTGCTGCTGCTGTTGTTGTTGCTCTTGCTGCTGCTGCGCATCCCAAGAATCCCATCCTCTCAACTGCTCCGGAGTACGATATTGCGGCGGATGGTATGGAATATGCTGAGGCGGTGGAGGAGGAGGAAGCCTGTGCCTCATCTCCTGATACATCTCTGACTGTGCATCCTCCATACGCTGCCTCCACATACTAGCAGCGTAATACTCCTCAGTAGCCATAGACTGCAGCTGTCTCTGACTCTCCTCCATACCCAACAATCGCTGATCCATCACCTCGTACTGTCCCCGGAGCTGCCTAATCTCCTCAGATAACGCATCCACATGTCCTCCCACATAATAGGCCGCCTCCGTCGGAGTGAACTGCTGTTCCTCCATATCATCATCCTCCTCACTTCCTCTCACTCCTCTCGATGAACCTTCTCCCGGCTGCAACTGAGCATGCCCCTTTATAGTAAGGGACCTCTTACTAACCGCCGTCCCAGTTGACACAATATCCCTAGCAATCCGCAACCGAGTAAAATTCACTCCTTTATTCTCTATCAAACCAGATATCAATAACGGGAAACTAAAATTGCATCGCCCAATAGTTTTAATGGTGTTCACAATCTCCTTGGATATCGCCAATCCAGTATTGAACCTTTGACCGGACAACACCACGGTCATCAACAGTGCTCTCCTCCAATGCACATCGTTGTAATGTGAAGTAGGCATAATACGCTCACAAATGAATCGATGCAACGCACGCATCCTCAAATCCATATCCCTAGCCTTCTTCACATTACCGTTTCTCAATAGTGTCACATCAATATCCCCGGCAACGGCGCCAAATTTTGACGAGCATCGAAACGTCAAAAGAAAATTCCAACTCAAACTACCTACAATTGATTTGTAGATAGGGTAAGTCGGGTCGAACCACAGAGACACGAAATTTAAAGTGTAGGAATTACTGCTATAACAAAAAGTTTGTAAAGTGAAGGATTTGATGATTTGTTTAAGACTAATGTGTTTGCAAAAATTAAGTAAAAGTGATTATAAAAGATTTCAATAATAAGGAGAAAATTCTTGGAATTGGAGGTAACATTTTATGTTTTAAGTTTTACTTTTCATTTTTATCTTTGTAGTACTTGGGATTATCAAGTTGTTTTCAATGGAATTTTAGAACTTTTGTCTTGATCAAATAATTGTTCTTGAATTATTTAGAATTTCAATTGTGAACCGCCAAATTTACAATTGAAATTAGTCTTGGCTTGATTTTCACAATTTGTTGAATCCCCGCCAAAAGATTCATAAGAATTGTGGTTTATTTGGTGTTCTTAAGTTCTAAAATGGGTTTCTAACTAATCTATGAACGGGCCAAGGGAATAGATTAGTTAGAAACACTTGATTGCAAATCACCCGCCGAAGTGTCCCAATCATACTTTTGTAAGAACAAAACCCCAAGTGCACTTTGATTGATGAATTGTGAAACTTGAGCATAATTTGTGAAACCAATTCCGGGAATTTTCTCCTTATTATTGAAATCTTTTATAATCACTTTTACTTAATTTTTGCAAACACATTAGTCTTAAACAAATCATCAAATCCTTCACTTTACAAACTTTTTGTTATAGCAGTAATTCCTACACTTTAAATTTCGTGTCTCTGTGGTTCGACCCGACTTACCCTATCTACAAATCAATTGTAGGTAGTTTGAGTTGGAATTTTCTTTTGACGTTTCGACGCTCGTCAAGGGCGACCACTGCGGTCGGATGGCTATACCTTTATGAAAGGCTACCTCACCACTGAGGAGTGTTGAATGAAAGGGGTGACCACTGCGGTTGGATGGCTGGACCTTTACGAAAGGCTCATGCACCAATGATGAGTGATGAATGAACAGGGTGACCAATATGGTCGGATGGCTGGACCTTTATGAAAGGCTACCTCACCACTGAGGAGTGATGAATGAAAGGGGTGACTAATGTGGTCGGATGGCTGGACCTTTATGAAAGGCTACCTACGTATCCCGGAGGAATCAAGCCTTGGGCATAGTTCAAGTCTCACTAGATAGTTAGGAACAGGTCTAGGATCCTTGAGATTTTGACGATTAATGGAGGAGTCACCTTATTTGATTTGACAATTAATGGAGGTTGTCACCTTATTTGATTTGACAATTAATGGAGGTTGTCACCTTACTTGATTTGACAATTAATGGAGGTTGTCACCTTACGAATCTAAAGATTATGTCGCTATCGAGGAGATAGAGGTAGCTAAAGTTGGAAAAACTAAAGCATACTTCGCTATCGAGGAGATAGAGGTAGCTAAAGTTGAAAAAACTAAAGCGTACTTCACTATCGAGGAAATAGAGGTAGCTAAAGTTGGAAGAACTAAAGCGTACTTCACTATCGACGAGATAGAGGTAGCTAAAGTTGGATTTTTGACAATTCGGAGGTTGTCGCCTGACGTTATTCCGTTATAACGGAAGTAACGGAGGTGTTTCGAGAGAAAACATTATTCTATTTAGAGATAACGGAGATTTTTGGGAGTCAACGTTACTCCGTTGGGAAATAATGGGAATTATTTGCCTAATTAGAAAGTCCAGGGGCAAAAGTGTAAATTCAGCTCAGAGCGAATGAAGCCGCCCGGCGTGAGATGGGGAAAAAGAAGCCGTACGGCTTTAAGTCTGATTTCACCAGATTGATTTAAACAGCAGAAGAATGGGCAGTGGCGCCATTGCTGTTTTGTTTTTTGCCGAGGAGAGAGGAGAGAAAAGAGAGAGAAAACTCAAAATTCTTCAAATCCCTAGCTTCTACTGCTCAAGATGGATCAAGGAGGGAACATCTTGCCTCGACAAGCGCGTAGAACCTTGTCGCAAGACGCGAGGATGAGGCGGAGGGAATTCGTTAGGACCGATTGGAAATATGATTTCATGACGCCTACCTCCGAGTTCTATCCTAGCAAGAGAGAGAATAAATCGATGAAACCTCAATCGATTGGGGTAAGCACTCTTGATTTGCTTGATTTCTTCAATTTTGGTTGAATTTTGATTGATTAAGGGCTTGACCCGATTTTTTGGGAATTTTTGAATTTTTCTTGCGATTTTATTGACACTTTTAGGAATTTGATAATTAACCTATGAGGCCATGGACATAAATAAACATGCATGTGCAATTTATTTGAGAAAAGTATGAGAATGACTCATTTTTGAAAATAAAGTAAGAAAGATAATGTCTAAAATGTGACGGAGTTCTTGCATGTGCTAGAACTAGGTCAACTTCTGATCATGGATGGGAAAATAAGATTTTGGACGATGAAAAGGATTCATGCATGCCATCTTGAAAAATTAAAATTTATGTGCAAAGAATTTTGTGAAAATTGGAATTTTTGTGTTTGGGAGAGCATGCGCTCGGGGTGACGTGTTTCAAATGATGAAAGACACGTGTTCTAGACAAATGATGCTAGAAATCTCTTAGGAATGCTTTTCTTTGGCAATATATGCACCTTTTTTTGTGAATATATGCATGCTTTTGAGATGAAATGAAGGACTAACAGGCTTTTGCTGTGTTTTCCTACAGGAGAGCAAGTCGAGGGGACCCGCGGAGGTGGCGGTGAAGTTGTGGGACAGGATGCCCAACTTTGAAAAGGAAGGCGTGAATCCTAAACAACTGGTGATAGCGACTGGTCTTCACTCTTTCATCGAGGCTATTGGTAGAGGCATTCATGTGACCTCTAAGAGCAAGGGGTTGGTCCAGGCCCTTTCAGAGTTTTGGTAGGACACCACTCACAACTTTTATCTTAGCTTGGGAGAGATCACGGTGACTCATGCCGATTTTACTGCCATTACTGGCTTGAGATTCACTGGTAGGCCTGTGACTTGGAGAGATCACATTTCTGCGGCCGAGTTCAGAGCTTTGGTAGGTTTTGACCTCCGTCTTAAGGGGCTTAGGATGGAGACGAGGTTCGTTGAGGTGGAGATTCTGAGATGCATGGCGGAGTTTGCAGCTAACGAGATGACTGCCCACCAGCTCGCGAGAGCTTTCTTGTGGTTGATGCTCTCTGTCACCATTTTTGCTAACTCTGGGACATTGGCGATGCTTTGCTTGCTTGATTCTTTGAATTACCTGGATGCGGTTGGGGAGGTCTCTTGGGGCGAGGCTGGATTGGCTGAGCTCTATTTTTCTCTGGATTTGTACAGCCAGAATAAGGCTGCTTCTATGGACTGCTTTTCTTTTGCTTTGGAGGTACTTTCACCTTCTTTTCTCTCTTTTACTTTTCTGTCTTGAGATTTTATGGGAGAAATGACCCTTATATTTTGAACATGCAGGTCTGGTTCTGTGAGGTGATTGGGTTCTTTCCTTGGAACCAACAGAGTGATCCGGCTACCTTTCCGGCTATGATACGCTGGAGGGGAGAGGAAAGAGATAAGTTCACTGGGAAGACCCGGATCACCTTTGATTATAAGATGGTGAAGCCCGTCATAAATAGGGACGGTCATTAGGGGGTGGACTTATATCCCTGGGGGACGTATCAAGAGGCTTTGATGGGGGATGCCGTGGTGGTGACCAGGCAGAGAAGATGGCTGACAGGGTTGACCTGTGACATTATTTATCTGGGGGACCGCTTCTCCAGACAGCACGGTCACGTCCCTTCTTTGGGCACTATTACCCCTCATGACCCTCTTCCATTCATGCTGCAGCCCAAGCATTGGTCGGTGGATGAGATAGAGAGGTATCAGGCTGGATTGGCGGCCGAGGAGTATTTTGATTTCGCTACCCCGTATACCACCTTTGTGGAGGCGCGTCTGAGAACGCCGAAGAAGTTAGTGAAGATAGCCGCTGCTCAAGGGTACGGGAAGGCAGAGCCGACCGATCCACCTATGCCTCGAGCTCACCTTTCTTACGTGGTGAACGGGGTACCGAGGAGGTTGATGGTGCCTATTCCGGACACGAGGGAGGCCGAGTATACTTTGCCGGCTGACAGCACTGTAAGTAACTCAGGGTTCCTTTTCTTTTCGGCTTTCTTTATTTTCTGCGATTTTGAATTTTTCTGAGCTTTTTCTTTTCTTTCTCGCAGGTTCCTGCTCGTACCTATGACGGTTTGGTGCGGCAAAATAGGGGCTGGAAGGATTTGGCTCGGTCCCTCTTAAGGAAGCTGGCTTGCGCTTCAAGGGCTACAGGGAATTGTTGGGCTTTTAACCTAACGGTTTATTTAATATCCGCAAGCGCACGGGCTATTGTAATATAGCAGGTGCAAGTACGGGTCGATCCCACAGAGACAGGGTTTACTTAGGAAATATTTTTGTCTTTAAATTTATAGAAAAGATTGGGGGGAGATAAAGTTTGATTTTGAAAATAGAAAGAACATAAACAGAAAATACTTTAATAAAACTCTTATAAAATAAAGCATTCTCGGGATTGGAAATCATACACATAATCTTGTTCATCAAATTGTCATTGTCTTAGAAATATAGGTTTTCATAAAAATCAAGGATGGTATGTTAAGCCTACGCTACTTCGGGTTAAGACAGTAGTGTTTGTATTCTTCACTAATTATGTCCTAACTGTTTGAGATTTTCGTTTATGTTACCCCCGCCCTGTCACAAACGGGCATTCCGACTTATCTCTAGCTGACCATAATTAGTAAGAATCCATTAAGAACGAGAGTCAACATACTTTCCATTAAAGGAACATCCCTAGGCCGTTGAACTACTTTCGTGATCAATGGAACCTAGTTTCTTTATATGGTTCCGTCAATCGAGATTCTCCGCTAGGTCCATCTCTCAATTGACTGAATCATACAAGTTGGACGTCTCCAAAATGTAAGACATTTAGAGATTAATATAAAGAAATTGTTTAGATGAAGATAGAAGACAAGACTTTATTTATTTAAGATGATGAACATGTATGCTTTTGAGTTTCCAACCCCAAGAACAAGGGGGATTTACTCACTAGCCATCTAGAACATAGCAATTAAAAATAGAGAATAGAGTAAGAAGACTTATGATGAAATAGAAGGCAAATGGCTGGAAATAATGCTTCACTTTTATTGCTTTTCTCCAAAGTAACTTCAAGAACAAAATATGGACTTTGATCTTCAAAATATCTTTGGAAATCAATATGACAAGTATTTGTGTTTAATCTCTGATGAATATCTATGGAATATCAGTAAATTTCTATATCTAAGACTGATTACAAGGGGTCCTTTTATAAGGGGGAGGGAACTCTTCAAGAAGGTGCTTCCAAAAGGTGCCTTTTAATCTGCAGTCACGACCTTGCACGGCCGTGTCAAGGGTTTTGCACGGCCGTGCACCCTTGGCGCCAGATTTGAATTTGAAATTGGAAGATTTGCACGGCCGCTCCTCCATCAGCTGCACGGCCGCTCCGAGGTTGACACGGCCAGGTCCAGTTCAAGGCTCGGCCACTCCATGGTTTAGGGCCAAAAATGGCCTGTCATAGCCTTAAGTGCACGGCCGCTCTACCATTGGCTGCACGGCCGCTCCATCTGGATTTGGCTTTGTGTGTTCATTTTGTTTGGTGCTCCTCCATGTCTTTTATCTCAAAGTACCCAAGCATCCCTTTTGAACGTAAAAAGGCCCTAAAACCTGTCTAAAAATGCATGAAATATACCAAAGGCGTAAAATCTAATAAATATGAAAAAGTAAGTAAAAAGTACTTAAAATGAAATGAGAAATGATGATTTATCCAAGTAAAAGTATATAAAACTTAGGATAATGACTATATAATAGTCACTTATCAAACTCCCCCACACTTAAAATTTTGCTTGTCCCCAAGCAAATTTAGGATGAAAATACGGAGAAGGAGAAAAAGAAAAGAAAAGCAAGAATGATCCCTCAGAAAATTAAGTAGCAAGCCCTAAATGCCTTTTGGATAATGCCTTCATCTTTCTAGTCATATTTCGTATACCTTTAAAAATTATTTAGAAAGAAGCATTTTGGGGATATTTTAAAGAGATAATTTGTAAGACAATAACCTAATATAGCATTTATAGAATTTGATCAAGTAAAACATGCTAGAAGGATAAATCTTAGATCCATTTCTTGGTAAAAGAGAAGTTTTCACTCTTTAGAGTGATTTTTGAGAGAAATGAATTTATTTCTTTAAAATGTACAAAGGTAAGTATAAACATTTATTCACAAACTAGAAGTTCCCGAAGAATCGTATTGCATTCTTGAATCACAAGGGTGAAAAATGGATGATGATAGTGGAAAAATCTCATCAAAGTTTAAACAATCTTATTTTATTTTTGCATGTGTTATATTTTTGCAAAAGACCTTAGTTATTTTTGATTCTTTCAAGTAGGAGACATTGTGGCTGCGAACCCCATGTTCCTAATACTTAGATCAAGAATACTTTTGGATATTACTTCCATTTGGCAAAGAAACATCGTCGCAGCGAACGCCGTGCCCCGAGTTACTTAGGAAGTAATAGGTTTCTTTTTGCTTTTAAGGTTTGGTGACTAAGTCACTCTTTTAGCAATAAGATAAAAATGCCAAAAACATGATTTGATTAGTGGAAATGAAAAGATGGAATTTTGATGAAGAGGTGTGATTCAAGGGATGCAAAACAAAGGGTGCTTCTAATAAGGGAATAAAATTTAAAATGTACAATTTAAAAAAAAATATTTTCAATATTTTGCATAAGAATGACCAAGTGTAGATTGATAAAGATTCCTTCTAATCAAATGTCTTTTTCTTGATAAAACCCTATATTTTGTTATACTAACTTATGAGGCTTTAAAATTATTTCCTAAAAAATATCCCTATATTTTTTTCTTCTTATAAATTTCTAAGTTTATAGAAAATATGAGAGGAAAGATAATGACATTATTCTAGGCAAATGGCAAGCATAAGAAATAATGATTATGGATCATCATAGGGATTATTACTTCTTTTTTTTTTTATATACTATACATGCATAAAATGAAAACGCAACTAAGTTAAAAAAGAAAAAATTACACTAGAAAGCAAGTAAATCTAGTCTAAAAAGCAAGTAAATTTAAACTAAAAAGCAAAATAAAATAAAGATAGATATACCCCCCCACACTTGAAATGAACATTGTCCTCAATGTTTCAAGGAACAATGTCAAATCCGGGAGGGTAAGAGAAACTTACTAAGATGGTGGTGTGGGTTTTTCTAGTGTCACAAATGATACTACTCCAATTGGGTCTCTGGTTATGTAATGTTTTAACCTTTGGCCGTTTACTTTGAACTCTCCTCATGCTTCGTTCCCAATTTCAACGGCTCCGTATGGATATACTTTACTAACTTGATATGGACCCGTCCATCTTGATTTTAACTTTCCTGGATAAAGCTTTAAACGAGAGTTAAAAAGTAGTACCATGTCTCCTTCTTTGAAATCTTTTCTTATGATATGAGCATCGTGCCATTTTATCGTTTTTCCTTGTATAATCTGGCACTTTCGTATGCTTCATATCGGATTTCTTCGAGCTCTTGTAATTGAAGTTTTCGCTTTTCATCGGCTTCCGCTAGGTCATAGTTTAGAGCTTTAATTGCCCAATATGCCTTATGTTCAAGATCTACCGGCAAATGACATGGCTTTCCATACACCAAACGGAAAGGGGTTGTTCCGATGGGTGTTTTGAAAGCGGTGCGATAAGCCCATAAAGCATCGTTCAATTTTATTGACCAATCCTTCCTTGAATTTATTACTGTTTTCTCCAAGATCCACTTTATTTCTCAATTCGATATTTCCACTTGTCTGCTTGTTTGAGGATGATACCCGGTGCCTGTTTTATGATAGACTCCGTATTTTTTTAATAAATCCTCGAATTGGCGGTGTGAAAAATGTGAACCACCATCACTTATGATAACTTTTGGAACCCCAAATCTTGAAAAAATTGTATCCTTGAAAAGCTTCATGACGATTTTTGAGTCGTTTGTTGGAGATACTACAGCTTCTACCCACTTTGAGACATAGTCCACTGCTACTAAAATATAATTATTGTTGAAGGATGTTGGGAATGGTCCCATGAAATCAATGCCCCATACGTCAAAGATCTCAACTTCTAGAATATTATTAAGAGGCATTTCATTTCTTCTTGAAATATTGCCGGTTCTTTGGCAACGATCACAAGAAGTAACGAAATGTCGAGAATCTTTGAAGAGTGTGGGCCAGAAAAAACCTGATTGAAGAATCTTGGCGGCGGTTTTGGCTGTGCTTGCATGACCGCCATAAGGAGATGAATGACAATGATAAAGAATGTCGTTAATCTCTTCATTAGGTACGCACCGCCTAATGATTCCATCTGCACAATGCTTAAAAAGGAGCGGATCTTCCCAAAAGTAATATTTAATTTCTGATAAGAATCTCTTCTTTTGTTGCTAACTCATTTCTGGGGGAAGAATCTTACATGCTAGGTAATTAACAATGTCTGCAAACCAAGGAGTTTCGACATTGTTTATAGCAAGAAGATGATCATCCGAAAATGAGTCATCAATGGGAAGGTCATCATTATCTGAAATTTCCAATTCCTTGGGAAGACGGAATAAATGATCTGCGACCAAATTTTCTGTTCCCTTTTTATCACGGATTTCCAAATCAAACTCTTGGAGGAGAAGGATCCACCTTATCAATCTTGGCTTTGCATCCTTCTTTGCCAACAAGTATCTTATTGCAGCATGATCCGTGTATACGATTACCTTTGATCCCACCAAATATGACCGAAATTTATCCATAGCAAATACCACGGCCAATAGTTCTTTTTCTGTGGTGGCGTAATTCATTTGTGCTTCATCCAGTGTTCAGCTAGCATAGTATATTGCATACGTTTTCTTGTTT
This sequence comes from Adenophora triphylla var. japonica, assembly GCA_022495995.1. Taxonomy (NCBI): domain Eukaryota; kingdom Viridiplantae; phylum Streptophyta; class Magnoliopsida; order Asterales; family Campanulaceae; genus Adenophora; species Adenophora triphylla. The sequence goes on from JAFEMH010003147.1 coordinate 55,914, forward strand.
CTTCGCTGCCCTAGAATAGCTCTAACCGCAAAATCACTTGAATCGCACATTATTTCGAAAGGGAGATCCCAATCGGGTGGTTGTACGATAGGAGCGGACACCAAAGCTTCCTTCAACCTGTTAAATGCTTCAAGACAAGGACTATCGAACATAAATGGAGCATCTTTCATTAGTAGATTAGCTAAAGGTTTAGAAATTTTTGAGAAATCCTTTATAAATCGTCGGTAAAAACCGGCGTGACCAAAAAAACTTCTTATTCCTTTAACATTAGTAGGCGGGGGTAATTTTTCAATAATCTCAATTTTCGCCTTATCTACTTCTATCCCATTTTCGGACACCATGTGTCCTAACACTATCCCTTCATTTACCATAAAGTGACATTTTTCCCAATTTAGAACAAGATTAACTTCTTCACAACGTTGTAGGACTTTAGATAAATTTTTCAAACATTCGTCGAAAGAATATCCGTAAACAGAGAAATCATCCATAAAAACTTCCATTATATTTTCTATGTAATCGGAAAAAATGGACATCATACAACGCTGAAAAGTGGCGGGAGCATTACAAAGTCCGAAGGGCATTCTTCTATAGGCGTAGGTACCATAAGGACAAGTAAAGGTAGTCTTTTCTTGGTCGTCTGGATGGATAGGGATTTGGAAAAATCCCGAATATCCGTCCAAATAACAAAAATGAGAATGTTTGGCCAACCTTTCTAGCATTTGGTCTATAAAGGGAAGGGGAAAGTGATCTTTTCGGGTGGCTTTATTTAATTTTCTGCAGTCTATACACATGCGCCAACCCGTGACAGTCTTTGTTAGGATTAATTCATCCTTATCATTTCGAATGACTGTCATTCCTCCTTTCTTAGGGACAACTTGTACGGGGCTCACCCATTTGCTATCCGCAATTGGATAGATAATACCCACATCAAGTAATTTAAGGACTTCCTTCTTAACCACTTCCTTCATGTTAGGATTGAGTCTTCTTTGATTCTCAATGGAAGGTTTATGATCTTCCTCTAAATCAATCCTATGCATACAAATTTTTGGATGAATCCCTTTTAAGTCATCTATTGTATATCCTATGGCTTTTTGATGCAACCTAAGCTCATTTAATAATTTTTCAGTTTCTAGAGGGCCAAGGTTAGTATTTATAATCACGGGATAAGTGGAGTTAGGTCCTAGGAATTCATACCTTAGATTTGTAGGAAGAGGTTTTAACTCAACTTGAGGTACCTTTATTACCTCCTTTTCCTCTTTGTTGGATGGTTCCGCTATAGTTTCCAACTTTTCATATTCAGTGTTGCCACTGGACTTTGCTGCATGATTAGTGTCTAAAAACATGGTATAATTTGCAATTTCATCATCGTCATCATCATGCAAAGTTCTTTTCCAATCTATAAGACTTTTCTCTAGCGGGTCTTTAGATTGGGGACTTTCTAATTCCTTGCTAACCGATTCTAACATGTTAATGTCTAAGCAAGCGTTCTCAAGATTAGAATTTTTCATGAATTTAGACAAGTTAAACTCTATTTTATCATCTCCTACATTCAAAGTGAGGTTACCATGTTTAACGTCTATAATTGCCCCGGCTGTGGCAAGAAATGGTCTACCTAGAGTTACAGGAATATGACTATCCTCTTCCATCTCAAGAACTACGAAATCAATCGGGATGACTAATTTCCCGATTTGGCAAGGGACATCTTCCATAATACCCACCGGATATTTAATGGAATGGTCCGCCAATTGCAGAGATATGGTTGTAGGCTTTAATTTCCCCACACCAATTTTCTTACTTACTGAAAGAGGGATGAGGCTTACGCTAGATCCTAGGTCTAGCATGGCATTATCAACATTAAATTTACCTATATTACAAGGGATAGAGAAAGTGCTGGGATCTTTTAATTTTGGGGGTAACCTTTTTTGTAAAACATCACTTACTTCTTCCGTTAATGCAACAGTTTCATTCTCTTCTAGCTCCCTTTTGTTAGAAAGAATATCTTTAAGGAACTTAGCATAAGAAGGCATTTGTTGCAAAGCATCAGTAAAAGGTACATTAATGTAGATAGATTTTAAAACTTCTAGAAATTTTGCAAATTGTTTATCAAGTTTTGCCTTTACCAACCTTTGAGGGTAAGGTATTGGCGGATCAAAATTTCTAGTTATTTTAGGGGATTTCGTCCCCTTATTGACCTCATCATTAGTCTCAACCATGGGTGGGTTTTGACTAATACTTTCCTCAATGGGATTACTCTCTTTAGAATGACAATCAAGAAGCTCTTTTCCGCTTCTAGTAACTACCGCTTTAGCATGTTCATTTAGCATTTTGTTATGGGCGGCTAAGTTATCAAATTTATCATTAAATAACTTGAAACATTCCCTAAATTCAGCATTAGTCCTTTCTTGCTCATTTTTGCTTTCAACTATGAAATCCATTAAAAGATCTAATTTTGATTTAGGGGGAGAGAAAGTATTTGAAGTAGTATTGAAATTTCCAAATATGAATCCCGAATGTTGTGTAAATGGTTGCGGGTTTAGAATGTTGTTATTCTTATAGGAGAAGTTGGGGTGATTCCTCCACTTGGGATTGTATGTATTAGAATACATCCCCCCCTTCTGTCCAAAAGAATTTACAAAGTTCATTTGATCATTAGAGGTAATGTCAAGTAACTCGCAGTTATCCGTACTATGTGAGTTAGAACCACATAGTTCACATAACACATTTACACTGGCTACGGGATTGACATTAAGATTTTCAAATTTTTTCAAAAGCATGTCAACCTTAGAAGAGAGAAGAGTAACTGCATCAAGATTGTATTTACCGGGGTTCCCTCTCATTTGACCATTGGTAATGGTTCAATGCAATATTATCGATAAGGTCATATGCCTCATCGACTCCCTTGTTCATCAATGCTCCTCCTGCAGCGGCATCAATGGTCTCTCTTGTCTTGAATATGAAACCGTTGTAGAAGGTGTGAACAATCAACCACTTTTCGAGCCCATGGTGGGGGCACATTCTGAGAAGTTCCTTGTACCGCTCCCATGCGTCATACAAAGTCTCACTATCTGTTTGACAAAAGTTAGTGATCTTCGTGCGTATTTGGGCAGTTTTGCTTGGTGGAAAAAATCGACCAAGGAATGCTTATTGAATTTGGTCCCATGTTGTTAATGAATTTTGGGGAACCGAATTCAACCATTGTTTCACCTTATTCTTAAGAGAGAAAGGAAAAAGGCGCATCCGAATCGCTTCCCGGGTAACATTTTGAATACGTGTAGTATCACAATATTCAAGGAATGTTTGGATGTGGAGATGAGGATCTTCGAAAGCGGTGCCGCTATATTGGTTATTCATAACCATATGTAAGAGTTTCGGCTTTATCTCAAAGTGTGCCGCTCCGGCATTCGGCACAACGATAGGGGATCTAGTTCCCGGGGTACTTGGATTCACAAAGTCCCGTAGGGTCCTAGCTGGCGTTTGCGGTTCTCCGTCCGCCATATGTTTTTTTAAAGTCTCTTTAAATTTTCTTAGTCTCTCGTGAAAGCTTCGTTTGGGTTCCGGATCAAAATTGTCAAAAAATGTTTGAGCCCGTTTCATACACTATAAGAAAAACACTTAAAGAGAGATTAAACGTAACAATTTATCGGAACAAAATAATATGAAAACAAAATAAAACAAAAATTATGTAGTAAAGACAAAAACTTAAAGTAAACCGTTGTCCCCGGCAACGGCGCCAAAAACTTGTTGGGCTTTTAACCTAACGGTTTATTTAATATCCGCAAGCGCACGGGCTATTGTAATATAGCGGGTACAAGTACGGGTCGATCCCACAAAGACAGGATTTACTTAGGAAATATTTTTGTCTTTAAAGTTATTGAAAAGATTGGGGGGAGATAAAGTTTGATTTTGGAAATAGAAAAAACATAAACAGAAAATACTTTGATAAAACTCTTATAAAATAAAGCATTCTCGGGATTGGAAATCATACACATAATCTTGTTCATCAAATTGTCATTGTCTTAGAAATATAGGTTTTCATAAAAATCAAAGATGGTATGTTAAGCCTACGCTACTTCGGGTTAAGACAGTAGCGTTTGTATTCTTCACTAATTATGTCCTAACTGTTTTAGATTTCCGTTTATGTTACCCCGCCCTGTCACAAACGGGCATTCTGGCTTATCTCTAGCTGACCATAATTAGTAAGAATCCATTAAGAACGAGAGTCAACATACTTTCCATTAAAGGAACATCCCTAGGCCGTTGAACTACTTTCGTGATCAATGGAACCTAGTTTCTTTATATGGTTCCGTCAATCGAGATTCTCCGCTAGGTCCATCTCTCAATTGACTGAATCATACAAGTTGGACGTCTCCAAAATGTAAGACATTTAGAGATTAATATAAAGAAATTGTTTAGATGAAGATAGAAGACAAGACTTTATTTATTTAAGATGATGAAAATGTATGCTTTTGAGTTTCCAACCCCAAGAACAAGGGGGATTTACTCACTAGCCATCTAGAACATATAAGCAATTAAAAATAGAGAATAGAGTAAGAAGACTTATGATGAAATAGAAGGCAAATGGCTGGAAATAATGCTTCACTTTTATTGCTTTTCTCCAAAGTAACTTCAAGAACAAAATATGGACTTTGATCTTCAAAATATCTTTGGAAATCAATATGAAAAGTATTTGTGTTTAATCTCTGATGAATATCTATGGAATATCAGTAAATTTCTATATCTAAGACTGATTACAAGGGGTCCTTTTATAAGGGGGAGGGAACTGTTCAAGAAGGTGCTTCCAAAAGGTGCCTTTTAATCTGCAGTCACGACCTTGCACGGCCGTGTCAAGGGTTTTGCACGGCCGTGCACCCTTGGCGCCAGATTTGAATTTGAAATTGGAAGATTTGCACGGCCGCTCCTCCATCAGCTGCACGGCCGCTCCGAGGTTGACACGGCCAGGTCCAGTTCAAGGCTCGGCCACTCCATGGTTTAGGGCCAAAAATGGCCTGTCATGGCCTTAAGTGCACGGCCGCTCTACCATTGGCTGCACGGCCGTTCCATCTGAATTTGGCATTGTGTGTTCATTTTGTTTGGTGCTCCTCCATGTCTTTTATCTCAAAGTACCCAAGCATCCCTTTTGACCGTAAAAAGGCCCTAAAACCTGTCTAAAAATGCATGAAATATACCAAAGGCATAAAATCTAATAAATATGAAAAAGTAAGTAAAAAGTACTTAAAATGAAATGAGAAATGATGATTTATCCAAGTAAAAGTATATGAAACTTAGGATAAATGACTATATAATAGTCACTTATCAGGAATGCGCAGGAGCCCGAGCATAAGAGGAGGCACGTTGGGAGTACGGCCTCTACCTCATCAGCCTCGGTGTACCACTCATCATCCACCAGTGCCGTGCCTCGGGGGCGAGGGCCTAATACGGACATTTTGGAGCAGCTGACGAAGTATGAGCACGTGCCCGTCCACCTATTTGATGTGAGTGACGATGAAGATTTGCTGAGGGATCCTGGGCTCTATGAGCTGAGTAGCGATGATGATGAATCAGAGACTTAGGGTTCCTTAGGGTTGAACTAGGAGAGGAAGAGAGAAATAATGAACAACTATGCACAATTTGTTATTTTATTGTATTATTTAAGTGCCAAGGAGGCAGAAACAATGCAATGATCTTTTATTTTCTTTTCTTATTGATGCTTTATGATTTTGCATATTACTTGAGCCTCGGGGCAGCTTTTTTGCTTGGAAATGGGGCGGAAATTGAGCCGAAATGGTTTATAATGGTATGTGACTGCATGGATGGTGCTTGGATATGTTTTTATGCAGGTTTTGTTGAGAAAGTGGGGTGAGAATTCCACTTGGGCAGCAACTTTGGCTGCTGCAGATTTTTTTTTCTGCAGAAGCGAAAGAAGCCGTCCGGCCAGGTCCTGGGCAAAAGAAGTCGTGCGGCTTGGAACCTTGTCTGAACTGGTTTTTTTCAAATAAAATCAAGGAAGGGCCTTTTCACTTCATTTTCACCCTAGACTTGTCCCAACTGATTCCAAAGCATATTTTTGACCAAAAATCATCGAGTTCGATCACAGCCAATGGAGAAACCAGTCCAATTGCAAAAGGGGAAAAGGGATCATTTTCTATCCGATCTTCAATCTCTGATGAGACACAACTTTCAATCTCATAAGGGGCTGTTTGACAACACCTTCAAGATCAAGTATTTATGACATTTGAAGGATCTCCCACCCGATTGGGACCTTTTGAGAGCAGCAGCGAGGTTTTGGGACGTCCGAAGACACGTTTACTGCTTTTCCTACAATGAACTCGTCCTAACCTTTGAAGACTTCCGAGCATTGATTGGGGGGCCAAAAATTGAAGCCATATCGATTCCTTTGATCGGGGACTTGCCGGTGACCGTAAAGTTGGCATCTTTTCTGCAAATTTCTTCGGAAGAAGCCGAGGGGATGATGATAGCCCCTGACAGGATCGACATTTCTGATATCCCGAGTAGGTTCAGGTATCCGGGTATTGCTGCGACTACAGTATCCATGGACGCCTTTGTCCTCTGTGTGTTCTCCTTTCTGTTTACTGTCGAGTCCTTCGGGGTCTGCCATAGTGGCCTTTTGGACATGGTCAGAGATTGCACGGCTGGGAAAGATATTGTCCCACTGATTCTGGGGGAGACACTACCTGGCATCGACAGGATGGCTAGGGGGGACCATTTCATGCGGTCTGGGAGCCCAGTTGTGTTGACTTTATGGTTGCAGGAGAGGGTTGGGGCTTTGCCTACTCAGTGCCCTTGGGTGATTTCCCGGAGGGGTGCATCGAGGCAGCAGGGTCAGGGTAGTTGGGAGCTGATGATGGCTTGGCTTTCAACCTCAGACATTCATTGGTGGGTGCCTCATTGAAGGTTGCAGACTCGGATGACGTTTCAGGAGTCCTATATAGTGAGGGTTCCGGGACTATCTTTATCCTCTTTCTACATTCCCTTCTTAGTGTCCAGGCAGTTTGGGACTTTGCAGGATGATTGGAAGGAAATCCGTACTATGGAGGTAGCGCCTTTTGATATGAGGGATCCAAACAGCTTCTCGTTTTCTCGAGAGCGTGGACATACGCTGCTTTTCCACCCAGGGCCATTCTCAAGAGCAGGAAGAGTACTATCTTGACCACGAATTACTTGGACTGGTACGAGAGGGAAATGGGGGCGACTCAGATCGTTTTGGGAGAGAGCCGTCAGGCCTTATTGGGTGCTGACTGTGACTCGAGCAGGACTCTGAGGGAAACTGAGGCCAAGGCTAGCTGCCATAACCAGTCGGGCGATCTTATTAGAGATATGGAAGCCCAATATGAGAGACTATCAGAGGTTTCTCCCCTCACCGAGGCTCAGCGGGAGGAGATACGGACTCGTGCCAGGGTAGAGAAGGCACTTATTAACACAGGCTTGATGGAGGCTCTAGTGAGGATTCCTGAGATAGGGATGAGGGAGACTGACATCATTGAGAAGAAGAGGAAGAACACTCGACAGGGTCGAGGTAAAGGAAAGAAGAGCAAGGAAGACTCGGTGGATGAAAACTGAGAGACCTATTCCTAGCATCCATTTATTGCCTTTTGCAAACACAGTAGTTTATTAGGCCTTTTTTTGTATATTTTAGTCTTTGTAGCAGGTTAGCAGAGTCAAGAGTAGACCGTGCTTGAACTCATCAAGAAATTTTTTGACTTGTAAATAACAAAAGATATTATCTTAGAAATTATTCAAGACACATTTCATGGAAGTTCAAATGTCTTATTTATTGTTTAGACCGAACCATTTCTGGCTGCCTACGTTCCCCTTTTACAAGAAAGACTAAGGGGCTCAGGTCTTCGTAGTTTATTCTGGTGAACTATTGGGATTTTTGTTGTTTTTTTTTTATGTGCAACCCTGTCTTCTGCCTAGACCGCCCTTTTTAGGGTTTTCAGCCTAGCTGGGTATTACTCTTTTTGCACACTTTTTTTTTTAATGTGCGACCCTGTCTTCTGCCTAGATCGCCCTTTTTAGGATTTTTCAGCCTAGCTGGGTATTACTCTTTTTGCACCATTTTCTTTTCTTTTTATTTTTTATTTTTTATTTTTTTATTTTTATTATTAATTTTTTATAATTTTTTTTTATAATTTTTTATTTTAGACATAGTACCGGCAGAGCTTGTCACCATTGACTGGGAGAACAAAAGGATTGTCGTCTAGGTCCGCGAGCTTCATCGCTCCTCCCGATAGTATTTTCTGCACTACGTACGGGCCAATCCAAACGGGTTCCCATTTTCCCAGAGGGTTGTCTCTGGTAGGGGGCTTTACTTTCAGTACTAAGTCACCTTCTTTTATGTCTCTAGCATTGACTTTTTTGTCAAACGCCCTGGCCATTCGCCTCTGGTAGGCTCGAGTGTGTTCCATGGCATTTAGCCTCCTTTCATCAAGTAGGGCCAACTCATCATGCCGGCTGCGTAACCATTCTACTTCATTGATACTGTTTTCTAGGAGGACCCTTAATGACGGGATTTCCAACTCTACTGCGATCGCTTCCATCCCGTAGGTCAAGGCGAAAGGGTTTCTCCCCGTGGGTCGTTCTAACGGATGTTACAGCCCCGAGTGCCAGATGCAGCTTTTCGGGCCAGTCACGACCGCGGGTGGACATTTTCCGGATAATTCTTTCGAGTGTCTTATTGGCAGCTTCTACTGCTCCATTGGTCTGAGGCCTGTACGGGGAAGATTTGTGGCCATAAATTCTGACAGCAATCTATCGCAGTCCCCTTCAAAGTGTGACCCATTATCCGAAATGATCTCATTGGGCACCCCATATCTACACATGATGTTTTCTTTGACAAACTGGGCCACTTTCTAGGAAGTGAGGACCTTATAGGAATTTGCTTCTACCCATTTCGTGAAGTAGTCCACTGCCACTAACACAAATTCATGCCCATTGCTTCCAGCCGGGGCTATCTTCCCTATCACGTCAATACCCCAAGTTGCAAATGGCCAAGGAGTCGTCATGCAGTATAGGTCATGAGGCGGAAGATGATTGAGGTTGGAAAACCGTTAGAAATTGTCGCACTCTCGAACATGCTTCCATGGAAATCCAGTAGTAACCCATTCTGAGGATCACTTGCATCAGTGCTCGGGCATTCATGTGAGGACCGCAGGGACCATTGTGGACTTCGGTCATTAGCTCTCTTGCCTTTTCTTTGGTGACACATAAGAGGAGTGGTCCTTGGTACCGCTTCTTGTACAGATCGCCCCATAGGATGACATAGTGAGAGGCCAGCCGCTTCAAGGCTTGCAAGATTTTGGCTTTGAGGCCTTCCCTCGGTCTACCTTCTTCATATCTAAAAGCTGACTCCCCATCTTTGAGGAACTGGTAAATCTGACTGTACCAAGGTTCCTTGACAGGCTCAGGTCCCAAGTCTATTTCGCAACAGAAAGTCGGGGCTTCTCTTCTACCCACTCTGAATGGTTTTATTGCCTTTCCCTCGGGGATCTCTACCAAAGAGGCTAGAGTAGCTAAGGCTTCTGCAAATCTGTTCTTGTCTCTCGGCAGGTAATGGAAGGTCACTTCTCTGAACTGCTCAGTCAATTCTTCCATGTAGGCATGATACCTCTGAAGATTAGGATCCACAGTCTTCCACTTGTTGGAGACCTGGTTGATGATCAGAGCTGAGTCTCCGTAGACCTCGAGTTCCTTGACATTTCTTTCTAAGGCAGCCTCCAACTAGCGATACAAGCTTCATACTCCGTAGCATTTTTTGTGACAGGGAAGTTCAACCTGATGGCTATCGGTGTATGCTCATCCTTCGAATCTACCAGTAGCATTCCTACGCCATTTCCCCTTTTGTTTGCAGCCCCGTCAAAGAAGAGCTGGTATCGGTTCTCAGGCTCAACCACGAAGATCCCTTCATCCAGGAATTGGGTTTCAGGCCCTCAGTCTTCATTGCTAGGGAAGCTTGCCAGATGGTCTGACAGCGCTTGACCCTTGATTGCCTTTCTCGTCACATAGTTGATGTCAGCTAGAAAGAACGACCACTTTGCTAGGCGCATCGAAGGGGAAGGCTTGTCGAAGATGTATTTGATGGGGTCCATTTTTGAGACCAAGTTTACAGAGTGGGCCTGCATGTAATGCTTCAGTTTGCCAACTACCCAGACTAGTGAACATACCCCGATCCGCATGCCGAACGCATGGGAAGTTTAAAAAAGGTTTTAATTTATTATTTTGAAAAGGAACGGGAATACGAACGCGGTTTAATAAAAAGTTAAAGAGTCGCCACTCTGTTTTTAGGAAAACATCGAAAAACCATAAACACTTAGTTGGGTTCGGGGGTCAAGTTACGACGTGGGAAGAGAATATAGAGCTCACCCACGTCGCCTCTTTCGAGACTTTCAATCAAACAAGGACAACGTAAATCATTCTAGGTGTGTGCAAATCGTGTCGACAATCAAAACATGTAAATTTGGATTTTATTAATAAAAACGAGATACAACTTGTGAGCCATTAAAATGGGGGCCACACCCTTACAATTGATGAACTTGAATTACAAGGAAGGGATGAGGCATTCTGTCCAGGGACTTGAATGTCGTATGACACAGGACTTCCTCAGGAGAGGGTCTGTCGTATGACACAGGATTACCTGGTCAGACTGTCTCTTACAAAGGGGGTGCAAAGGCCACCAATACTATTCTAATGCTAAATGAAGTAAAGCATTACACTGAACAAGGCTTGAAACTACGAAAGGGAATCAATCTGGGTTTAACTGAAGTCAAATCAACTTTCTGGGATCCTATGTCGTATGACACAGGACGCCTTGGGCAGTCTATGTCATACGACATAGACATCCTCTGTCAGTGAGCTTCACCAGATTGATCCTCACTGCCAAGAATGATAAAATCAGACTAAAATACTAACTTAACACAGTAAAACAACAGTAATAAGTGAGTATTGTGGGAGGGTCATGTAGCTTTGATGGCCATATGTGAATGATCACATATTTTGGGCCATGATGAAGGGGCCATCACCTCCTAACTCAAACAAAGATGATCAAGATTCAAACTTTAATAAAACTAAGTTTACTAAATGTCCAGATCTAAGATGAGGAGATGTGAATATTGAAGATTTACATCTCCATCATCTTGATCACATAAAAAACCCAAATAGGTCACATATTATCAAATAGCATTAACAAACATGGCAATGATTGAACAAGTAAGATATAAAGAGAGATAGGAGGGATTTAGGGTCTACCTATTGTAGTCCACAAGACAAAGCACCAATAGTATGGTTTGTCCCTTCAAACCTCCAACAAAGATGATCACCTTTCTCCTTGATTTGGATGTGTGTGTGTGTGTATTAGGAGGGAGGTGAGTGTGTGTATATGTGAGAGAGGGTCTCAGTATATATTTCAGCAGAGTAACCTTACTCAAAAAAATCCTCCTAAAATGAGCAGCAGAGCCTTGTATTTATAAGCTGCTGGAGAGGGGCTTCCATGTCGTAAGACATGGGACATTAACCGCCTTAGGGTTGTCCTGTGTCGGACGACACCGGTCTTCTTATAGGCAGAATGGGCCGAAGGGAGGCAGGCCCAAAAAACATAAGTTTGGGCAAGCCCAAAACTAATGCATATAAATAATTAGGCAAGCCCAAAACTAAGGCAGGCCCTTTGTAACTCAAGGAAAGCAGGCCCAAAAACACGAGTTCGGGTCGGGGTACTCACACAGCCCCTCGGCGACGTCGCTTCCACGAGAAGTGGGGTCGTCGACAAAACGAGAATCCCGAGCCGGACAAAGACTGGCGGGAAAAAGAGATGATCAAGATGGTCGAGCGGCTGGACCCTTATGAAAAGAATTCCTACGTATCCTATGAGGGAATCAAGCCAAATCGTAGTTCGGAAAGATGGACGTTTGTGTCCGGGGAAAAGCAACCATAATGGTCAAGCGGCTGGACCCTTACAAAAAGGATTCCTACGTATCCCACGAGGGAATCAAGCCGAATCGTAGTTCATCAAAGAGGTGGCGATATCAATAGGCCACGGGCGTTTGTACCTAAGGGTGAAGTGATGGGCGTTCGTATACCCAAAGAGTGACTGTTTAGGGGAGTCACCCCAAGACTGACTGTTTAGGGGAGTCACCCGAAGATTGACTGTTTAGGGGAGTCACCCGTGCTTGAACTCATCAAGAAATTTTTTGACTTGTAAATAACAAAAGATATTATCTTAGAAATTATTCAAGACACATTTCATGGAAGTTCAAACGTCTTATTTATAGTTTAGACCGAACCATTTCTGGCTGCCTACGTTCCCCTTTTACAAGAAAGACTAAGGGGCTCAGGTCTTCGTAGTTTATTCTGGTGAACTATTGGGATTTTTGTTGTTTTTTTTTATGTGCAACCCTGTCTTCTGCCTAGACCGCCCTTTTTAGGGTTTTCAGCCTAGCTGGGTATTACTCTTTTTGCACACTTTTTTTTTAATGTGCGACCCTGTCTTCTGCCTAGATCGCCCTTTTTAGGATTTTTCAGCCTAGCTGGGTATTACTCTTTTTGCACCATTTTCTTTTCTTTTTATTTTTTATTTTTTATTTTTTTATTTTTATTATTAATTTTTTATAATTTTTTTATAATTTTTTATTTTAGACATAGTACCGGCAGAGCTTGTCACCATTGACTGGGTGAACAAAAGGATTGTCGTCTAGGTCCGCGAGCTTCATCGCTCCTCCCGATAGTATTTTCTTCACTACGTACGGGCCAATCCAAACGGGTTCCCATTTTCCTAGAGGGTTGTCTCTGGTAGGGGGCTTTACTCTCAGTACTAAGTCACCTTCTTTGATGTCTCTGGCCTTGACTTTTTTGTTGAACGCCCTGGCCATTCTCCTCTGGTAGGCTCGGGTGTGTTCCATGGACTTTAGCCTCCTTTCATCAAGTAGGGCCAACTCATCATGCCGGCTGCGTAACCATTCTACTTCATTGACACTGTTTTCCAGGAGGACCCTTAATGACGGGATTTCCAACTCTACTGGCAGTACTGCTTCCATCCCGTAGGTCAAGGCGAAAGGGGTTTCTCCCGTGGCTGTTCTAACAGACGTTCTGTAGCCCCAGAGTGCCAGATGCAGCTTTTCGGGCCAGTCACGACCGCGGGTGGACATTTTCCGGATAATTCTTTCGAGTGTCTTATTGGCAGCTTCTACTGCTCCATTGGTCTGAGGCCTGTACGGGGAAGATTTGTGGCCATAAATTCTGACAGCAATCTATCGCAGTCCCCTTCAAAGTGTGACCCATTATCCGAAATGATCTCATTGGGCACCCCATATCTACACATGATGTTTTCTTTGACAAACTGGGCCACTTTCTTGGAAGTGAGGACCTTATAGGACTTTGCTTCTACCCATTTCGTGAAGTAGTCCACTGCCACTAACACAAATTCATGCCCATTGCTTCCAGCCGGGGCTATCTTCCCTATCACGTCAATACCCCAAGTTGCAAACGGCCAAGGAGTCGTCATGCAGTATAGGTCATGAGGCGGAAGATGATTGAGGTTGGCAAACCGTTAGCAATTGTCGCACTCTCGGACATGCTTCTATGGAAATCCAGTAGTAACCCATTCTGAGGATCACTTGCATCAGTGCTCGGGCATTCATGTGAGGACCGCAGGGACCATTGTGGACTTCGGTCATTAGCTCTCTTGCCTTTTCTTTGGTGACACATAAGAGGAGTGGTCCTTGGTACCGCTTCTTGTACAGATCACCCCCTAGGATGACATAGTGAGAGGCCAGCCGCTTCAAGGCTTGCAAGCTTTTGGCTTTGAGGCCTTCCCTCAGTCTACCTTCTTCATTTCTAAAAGCTGACTCCCCATCTTTGAGGAACTGGTAAATCTGACTGTACCAAGGTTCCTTGACAGGCTCAGGTCCCAAGTCTATTTCGCAACAGAAAGTCGGGGCTTCTCTTCTACCCACTCTGAATGGTTTTATTGCCTTTCCCTCGGGGATCTCTACCAAAGAGGCTAGAGTAGCTAAGGCATCTGGAAATATGTTCTTGTCTCTCGGCAGGTAACGAAAGGTCACTTCTCTGAACTGCTCAGTCAATTCTTCCATGTAGGCATGATACCTCTGAAGATTAGGATCCACAGTCTTCCACTTGTTGGAGACCTGGTTGATGATCAGGGCTGAGTCTCCGTAGACCTCGAGTTCCTTGACATTTCTTTCTAAGGCAGCCTCCAACTAGCGATACAAGCTTCATACTCCATAGCATTTTTTGTGACAGGGAAGTTCAACCTGATGGCTATCGGTGTATGCTCATCCTTCGGATCTACCAGTAGCATTCCTACGTGAATGTGCGCTCGCCCGAAAAATAGAAAATGAAAAGGAGTCGCCACGCCGTTTTAAGAGGAAACATTGAAAACCTTTGTTTTAGAGAGAAAACATGAGTTCGGGGGTCAGGTTACGTGTTGGGAAGAACCGAGAGTTCACCCAACACGCCTCGTCCATAGAAAAGTCTTTCAATCAAACACATCCAAGTAAATCCAAAGTGTGTGCAAATATCGATAATAAACGAAATGTGATAAAATGCATCTTATTAATTATGAAACGAGAAATTACATATTGTGAGCCCATTATTTAGGGAGGCCACATCCCTGATACAAACAAACTAAAACAGATTACAAAGGAAAAGAGTCACTGCAGATGGGTCATGTGTGTCGCATGACACATCGTACCAGTGACCGCATGTGTCGCGTGACACAGGATCACTTGGGGACGAAGGTGTCGCGTGACACATATGAGCCTTCGGCAGAAACCTTACAATATGAATTCGAAATTAACGAAGCTATACGAGATCTAATTAACAAGCTGAATTATGAACGAAAAACATAAACAATATCAAATCGACCCAGGGAGTGTGGATATGGGTAGATCCACACCCCCTTGGGGGCTCAAACACCAAATTCAACCAAATCAATCAATATGAGCTCAATTACACAATATATGCAAGTTAAACAGAGAGATTGCGATTGGGATTGATGGTCGGATAGCTAGGATCGATTCGAATCCAAACAAAATAGAATTATAAAATTTGCAAGGAATTAAATGAGAGAGAGAGAGAGAGAGAGGGTTAGGGAATTGTTACCCTTGTTGATTCCACGAATTCTATATCTAGTTAGATATAGAATCCTTCAATTCTTCGTTGTAGATCTCACAGCTCTGATCCAAGGGTTCCAATTGGTGTGGGTAGAGAATTGGGTTTGGATGAGAGGGATTAGGGGGTTGGAAAGGTAGGAGAGAGAGAGAGGTTTGTGTTTGGGATGTTCGTCACAATGCTATTTTGGCAGAGTAACAGTAGGCTAGAAATTGGGATCCATCTCAATGAGGGGGAGGGTCTTATTTATAGGCTGCAGTTGGCTGCCTTAGTATGTCGCACGACCTTACGCGTCCACTTTCCATGCCTCAAGATGTCGCGTGACACAAGGTGGCTCAACCGCTTTTGGCGCCAAAAACCGGTTACGGAACATTCGGAAAATACCCAAAAGGTCCAACGGGTTTTATTCCCGAGGGTCCTTTGGCATGAATGATGTACCAAAAGGTACTTCCTTCGCGGGAAACTCATGGAACGTTTCCGGAAGTCTCGGGATAGGCCGGGAATTTACCAAAACGCCCCTTAATGCAGTTTTATTATGTTAAAATGCATCGAAAAGGTTGCGAATTGGATTGGCGTACTTACACTACGCCATTTCCCCTTTTGTTTGCAGCCCCGTCAAAGAAGAGCTGGCATTGGTTCTCAGGCTCAACCACGAAGATCCCCTCATCCAGGAATTGGGTTTCAGGCCCTCGGTCTTCATTGCTAGGGAAGCTTGCCAGATGGTCTGACAGCGCTTGACCCTTGATTGCCTTTCTCATCACATAGTTGATGTCAGCTAGAAAGAACGACCACTTTGCTAGGCGCATCGAAGGGGAAGGCTTGTCAAAGATGTATTTGATGGGGTCCATTTTTGAGACCAAGTTCACAGAGTGGGCCTGCATGTAATGCTTCAGTTTGCCAACTACCCAGACTAGTGAACATACCCCGATCCGCATGCCAAACGCATGGGAAGTTTAAAAAAGGTTTTAATTTATTATTTTGAAAAGGAACGGGAATACGAACGCGGTTTAATAAAAAGTTAAAGAGTCGCCACTCTGTTTTTAGGAAAACATCGAAAAACCATAAACACTTAGTTGGGTTCGGGGGTCAAGTTACGACGTGGGAAGAGAATATAGAGCTCACCCACGTCGCCTCTTTCGAGACTTTCAATCAAACAAGGACAACGTAAATCATTCTAGGTGTGTGCAAATCGTGTCGACAATCAAAACATGTAAATTTGGATTTTATTAATAAAAACGAGATACAACTTGTGAGCCATTAAAATGGGGGCCACACCCTTACAATTGATGAACTTGAATTACAAGGAAGGGATGAGGCATTCTGTCCAGGGACTTGAATGTCGTATGACACAGGACTTCCTCAGGAGAGGGTCTGTCGTATGACACAGGATTACACAGTCGGGCCCGTCTCTTACTGAAAGGGGGTGCAAAGGCCACCAATACTATTCTAATGCTAAATGAAGTAAAGCATTACACTGAACAAGGCTTGAAACTACGAAAGGGAATCAATCTGGGTTTAACTGAAGTCAAATCAACTTTCTGGGATCCTATGTCGTATGACACAGGACGCCTTGGGCAGTCTATGTCATACGACATAGACATCCTCTGTCAGTGAGCTTCACCAGATTGATCCTCACTGCCAAGAATGATAAAATCAGACTAAAATACTAACTTAACACAGTAAAACAACAGTAATAAGTGAGTATTGTGGGAGGGTCATGTAGCTTTGATGGCCATATGTGAATGATCACATATTTTGGGCCATGATGAAGGGGCCATCACCTCCTAACTCAAACAAAGATGATCAAGATTCAAACTTTAATAAAACTAAGTTTACTAAATGTCCAGATCTAAGATGAGGAGATGTGAATATTGAAGATTTACATCTCCATCATCTTGATCACATAAAAAACCCAAATAGGTCACATATTATCAAATAGCATTAACAAACATGGCAATGATTGAACAAGTAAGATATAAAGAGAGATAGGAGGGATTTAGGGTCTACCTATTGTAGTCCACAAGACAAAGCACCAATAGTATGGTTTGTCCCTTCAAACCTCCAACAAAGATGATCACCTTTCTCCTTGATTTGGATGTGTGTGTGTGTGTATTAGGAGGGAGGTGAGTGTGTGTATATGTGAGAGAGGGTCTCAGTATATATTTCAGCAGAGTAACCTTACTCAAAAAAATCCTCCTAAAATGAGCAGCAGAGCCTTGTATTTATAAGCTGCTGGAGAGGGGCTTCCATGTCGTAAGACATGGGACATTAACCGCCTTAGGGTTGTCCTGTGTCGGACGACACCGGTCTTCTTATAGGCAGAATGGGCCGAAGGGAGGCAGGCCCAAAAAACATAAGTTTGGGCAAGCCCAAAACTAATGCATATAAATAATTAGGCAAGCCCAAAACTAAGGCAGGCCCTTTGTAACTCAAGGAAAGCAGGCCCAAAAACACGAGTTCGGGTCGGGGTACTCACACAGCCCCTCGGCGACGTCGCTTCCACGAGAAGTGGGGTCGTCGTCAAAACGAGAATCCCGAGCCGGACAAAGACTGGCGGGAAAAAGAGATGATCAAGATGGTCGAGCGGCTGGACCCTTATGAAAAGAATTCGTACGTATCCTATGAGGGAATCAAGCCAAATCGTAGTTCGGAAAGATGGACGTTTGTGTCCGGGGAAAAGCAACCATAATGGTCAAGCGGCTGGACCCTTACGAAAAGGATTCCTACGTATCCCACGAGGGAATCAAGCCGAATCGTAGTTCATCAAAGAGGTGGCGATATCAATAGGCCACGGGCGTTTGTACCTAAGGGTGAAGTGATGGGCGTTCGTATACCCAAGAGTGATCATTTAGGGAGTCACCCAAGGCTGTTCTTTAGGGAGTCACCCGAAGATTGACTGTTTAGGGGAGTCACCCGAAGAATGACTGTTTAGGGGAGTCACCCCAAGATTGACTGTTTAGGGGAGTCACCCCAAGATTGACTGTGTAGGGGAGTCACCCCAGGTTGACTATTTAGGGGAGTCTCCCCAAAGATAAAGATACAAGGGCTTTCGAATACCCGAACAATGACTGTTTAGGGGAGTCACCCCAAAGATTGACTGTTTAGGGGAGTCACCCGAAGATTGACTATTTAGGGGAGTCACCCCAAGATTGACTGTTTAGGGGAGTCACCCCAAAGATTGACTATTTAGGGGAGTCACCCCAAGATTGACTGTTTAGGGGAGTCACCCCAAAGATTGACTGTTTAGGGGAGTCACCCCAAGATTGACTGTTTAGGGGAGTCACCCCAAGATTGACTGTTTAGGGGAGTCACCCCAAGATTAACTGTTTAGGGGAGTACCCCAAGGATAAAGATAACAAGGGCTTTCGTATACCCGAACAGTGACTGTTTAGGGGAGTCACCCCAAAGATTGACTGTTTAGGGGAGTCACCCGAAGATTGACTGTTTAGGGGAGTCACCCCAAAGATAAAGATAACAAGGGCTTTCGTATACCCGAACAGTGACTGTTTAGGGGAGTCACCCCAAAGATAAAGATAACAAGGGCTTTCGTATACCCGAACAGTGACTGTTTAGGGGAGTCACCCCAAAGATAAAGATAACAAGGGCTTTCGTATACCCGAACAGTGACTGTTTAGGGGAGTCACCCCAAGATTGACTGTTTAGGGGAGTCACCCCAAGATTGACTGTTTAGGGGAGTCACCCCAAAGATAAAGATAACAAGGGCTTTCGTATACCCGAACAGTGACTGTTTAGGGGAGTCACCCCAAAGATAAAGATAACAAGGGCTTTCGTATACCCGAATGAATTATAACCATAAAAGGAAAGACAATCATAACAAGAAAGATAATCATAACAGGGGCATTTGTGCCCTAATGAAATATAACCATAAAAGGACAGACAATCATAACATGAAAGATAATCATAACGCGGGCGTTTGTACCCGAAAGATAAATAACTATAACATGAAAGGAAATCATAACAAGAAATATAATCATAACGTGGGCATTTGTACCTTAAAGATAAATAACTATAACATGAAAGAAAAGCATAACATGAAAGATAATCATAACGTGGGTGTTTGTACCCGAAATATAAATAACTATAACATGAAAGAAAAGCATAACGTGAAAGATAAGCATAACGTGGGCGTTTGTACCCGAAAGATAAATAACTATAACATGAAAGAAAAGCATAACATGAAAGATAATCATAACGTGGGCGTTTGTACCCAAAAGATAAATAACTATAACATGAAAGAAAAGCATAACGTGAAAGATAATCATAACGTGAGCGTTTGTACTCGAAAGATAAATAACTATAACAGGAAAGAAAATCATAACATGAAAGATAATCATAACGTGGGCGTTTGTACCCGAAAGATAAATAACTATAACAGGAAAGGAAAGCATAACATGAAAGATAAGCATAACATGAAAGACAATCATAACATGGGCATTTGTACCCGAAAGATAAATAACTATAACATGAAAGAAAAGCATAACATGAAAGACAATCATAACATGGGCGTTTGTACTCGAAAGATAAATAACTATAACATGAAAGAAAAGCCTAACATGAAAGATAATCATAACGAGAAAGATAATCATAACAGCGGGCGTTTGTACCCGAAAGAAACATAATCATAAAAGCATAACATGAAAGATAATCATAACATGGGCGTTTGTACTCGAAAGAAACATAATCATAAAAGCATAACATGAAAGATAATCATAACATGGGCGTTTGTACCCGAAATAAAAATAACTATAACAGGAAAGATAACACGGGACTTTTGGAGGAGTCGCGAAGATAGGTCTTCGATGGACCTTAAGAAATTTGTGGAGACCAACGAGTGATTTTGTAAGCAAGGTGCCGAGGAAAATGGCAATTTGAAAGTTAATTTTAATAAGGATGCCTTATGATTAATTATACCCCTAACTAACTTAAAGAGTTTGCCTCATGCTGATCTTGATGACAAGGGATGCCTTCTTGCTAGATCTGACCCTGTTGAAGCCCCGACCTTTGTTGTAGCCCTGGTTCTTAATGAAGAGAGCCCCAATATTTGACAAATGTACTATGGCACCATCTCTAATCTTGGAATCGTTCAGTCAACTCAAAAGGTAAAAGAAAAGAATTGTACTAGGACACCGCAGAGCGTAATGAAGAGAAAACTTTTGTGTTTTGATTCTTGGATGACCAAAGAGAGATATATGTATGAGTGAGAGGAAGCCCCTGCTTGACAGAAAGTAAGTGTTTGGCTCTTCCTAGATTGTAGAAAACAATACTTGTCAAGACATTCGAAGATTGATTTTATTCGCAGTTATCACTTGATTGCTTGAGAAAAGGCCTCACTGATTGATTTGTCAAATTTTGATTATTAAACACGTAGTCTCGAGATGCTAAATGCTTGTGATCTGAAGTTGTAATGATAGATAGAAATCCGGTTGATGGTGGAACCGGGTTTGATTGTCGGAGAGGTAGAACGCTCCGTTGTTGCTTGCTGCTCGAGGCTGCTCTGCTGCAATTGTCGCGTGGGTTGCCGCTGCATTGATTCTTCTTTGTGAGAAAAGAAAGAAAAAATAATAGAGAATGAAAAGGAGTAGAAGGAAAAAAGTGGGATGTGATGGATGATAGCCCCTTCTATTTTTTCTTTCTTTCTCGCAAACCGAGGGAAAATGTCCCTGGCACGTGTCTCCTTACTTTTACCAAAGTGCCGGAGAGGCACAGATACGAAGCCCCAGTGAGACTTTCACGGACCGTGTTTGTTGAATTGAAAGGATGAATTGCTTTCAAGAATGATACGAGTTCCCAAACTTGGAGAGAGTACGTAATATGCTCACATTTAGATGATAAACGACTCAAGAACTGAACATGCATTTCTTTTAAACAGTCTTTAATTGATGAGAATGAATCTCTTTGAATAAGAGATGAGAATGCCATTAGGTAGAGGTCGGAGCTGGGCTTCGGGTTGCGATCGGCCATTGGGAAATTTGAATCTTCGTGAATCATGACCTCTTTTAATATGAGAGGTCGGCTGGGCCTTTTACTGAATATACCTCTAAAGATGAGAGGTTGGTTATGGGATGTGTTTAGGAGTTATAAGGTGAGAGGATGGTCATGTCGTGTCTTTGAAAGACCGAGATCAACTTTGGCAAGAAAGATGGTGATATCCTCTAAGAGTGAGAGGATGGCTTTGAAATTGGGTAGGGGATTTGCCGAGAGTGGAAATTTCCGCTTCTTCACAATGTCGCTTCTTCATTTTGAGAAGTTGGGGAATTATCCATGAGGTGTACATGTTTGAGAGCATCATTCGCTCGCCTCTCCTTTTCGACCCTCGCTTCTCTTTTTTTTTTTTTTTGTGAGAGCGAAACTGTGGTAGCCCCATGTGTAAGCCTTAGATAGCGTTCACCTTGTCCCTCTTCTTGTGTCGTCCACCGCTTTTGAGCTTGAAGGTGGTACTTCTTTTGCGAGCAGAGGGAGCCCATTGCATGGGCTTTTCCCTTTGGGTTTCAAAACTTGCCGATCTTGAAATGAAAGGATATTATGAAGTGAGGGTAGGGTAATGGTTTCCTATGGTGAGAGGTTTCAGCTTCGATCGCTACCAGACGGCATTCTCATTGCCTAGAGAGTACTTAAAAGAAATGCAAATTCATTTAACCGACTTATTAAGTAAGGAAAATGTATTTGGACCAAGGGAAAGATATGTGAGCATATTCAATGAAAGCTTATGAATCAAATGGAAAAGCCGAGGAGACGCGAGAATGGGGAATTGATGAACCCGAAATTGATCTTCATGTTTCACTTGTGAGGGGTGGAAATAGCCCCTTGCCCTTTCTTTGAATTGTAGCAGCGCAAGTGTCTCTACTTTGAAGATGAGCAACAACAAGCTTTGTGAAATAAGAGTAAAATGGATTGTAGAAAGTTTATGCTTGGGAGAGCATTTGAGATAGTGTATGGAATGTAAGCGAAAATGGTGTATGGAGATAGTGTATGAAACACGCACATAGAGAGTGGACGCGAATGAGATGTATGGAGATAGTATATGGAGAGAATGTGTAAGAGAAAGGAATTTGCTCCCCCAATCGAAGCATTCATCATCTTGAGATTACGTGTTCACTTTGCCATGAGTCATTGTTAGTTGGTGAGTTTATTAGTGGGGTTAGCGATCAAGCGATATTTACAAATAAAACAACTTTCTAAAAGGTAAGCAAGATAATGTCTCAAGTCTAGAGAGAAAAGAAATAAAAGACTTTTAATTGAAAACATAAAAGATAAATGTTCAAGATGAACAAAGACCAACACACTAGAACCTATGATGACTGAGTGATTCCATTAGTTGTGAGGCAGAGGGTTGGTAACTGTGCTTGAGAGCTTCCCAATATTGCTTTCATCGATCAAACCCTGGATGATCTTCTTGAGTTAAAATCACTTGTTTGTGTGGCCATGGCACTGATGATATGGGCAAAACATGGATGTATCAAGATTGGGCTTCTTGGAAGATTGTGCAGTGCTGACATACGGCTCGATCAAACCCTTCTTCATTAGGACATCAAGAAACTGATCCATAGGCATTTCCAAGTCATCACATTGTTTCTTCCACGGACTGGCTTTAGGGAGAGCTTGTGCGGTGGCGTCCTGTGAAAGTGGCGGGCAGGCATAGTAGGAATCTTGAAAGTGGGAACTTGGTATGTGGGACCAGGAGCGAGATCACAAGCATACGGAGGGGAAGGACCCTGGGAGGTAGTGGAGGGCAAAACTCTTCGCAAGTACTCATGGATGTCACTGAGGCAAGACAATTGACGCTCCTCGGAGGCTTTTAAGGTCTCAAGCACTTCGTAGCGGAAGTGGATCAATTCCAACCTTAGGTTCTGAATCTCCTTGAGGGCTTCTTGGCTTTTGATGCTTTCCCTTGTACACATGGTGCTGAAATCTATTGTAGCAAAAGATTGAACTAGATGCATAATTAATCTTAAGGCAATCAAAAAAAAAAACACAATTTTTCTTTTGAAATAACTAGTTGGTCTCCACACCGCGACAAAAGCTTAGAAAGTTTGTCCGGGTGAAAGTTGCCTACGTAACTCTTACCATATAAGGTGCGAGTCTCAGGTCACCGTAGTTCGAAGGAGCCCCGGTTAATGATAAGCCCGGGGTCAACTTTTGGAAAAGAGAGAGTGAGTCCAAGAGATGGACGGAATGGGCCTTTGGAGGTCCAAGAAATAAAGAATGGACCTTTAAGGGTCCAAGTTTGTAGAAATGACCCCTGATGGGCCAAGATAGAGGGATGACCCGTAGAAGGGCCCAAGGTTGTGAGAGGTTAACCTCGGTGGGTCCAAGATAGAGGGATGGACCTTCGTGGATCCAAGATGAAGAGTGGATCTTTGGAAGTCCAAGATTGTGAAATGGACCTTGGAGGGTTCAAGAGATAAGAAAGTGGACCTTTTGGGGTCCAAGATGGAGGGATGAACCTTCGTGGGTCCAAGATAAAGAGGTGGACCTTCAAGGGTTCGAGATTGAGAAATGGACCTTGAAGGGTCCAAGATAGAGACGTGGACCTTCGTGGGTCCGAGAATGAAGAATGGACCTTTGGGAGTCCAAGATTGTGAAATGGACCTTGGAGGGTCCAAGATAGAGAAAATGGACCTTTGGAGGTCCAAGAGAGGGATAATGGACCTTTGAAGATCCAGGAGCGAGGGAGGGATACTAAAGCGAGTAACTTGTTTAGGTGCAAGTAGAAAACAACGTCTTATTAAAAATCCTAGAATGGTTGGAAAAGGGGGGACACCTTCTTTTTCGCATTCTATACTATTCCTGGACTAGTGGGTTCCATCACTACGTCTATAGACTGTACTCCACCTGTATTGCGCACCCGGGACGGACAATCCCGGCAGAGGTCTTATAGGGCACGTGGAACCCACCAATCAAAAAGCAAAACGGACCTAAGGGCATACAAGTCAAAACAAGTCAAACTCAAGATTTCCAAAACCAAGTTCAAGTCAACAACGTCTCGACTCAAAAGAAGAGAGGATCGAAAGTACGTATGAATGTACGAGACCGCAATTCGCAGGTAAAATCCTGGAAAAAATTTGGCATGACCTCTCCTCACTTCGAGTTGAAAATCCAGCCTGACCTCTCGTCACTTCTGTGAGTACCCTGATCCGAACCCATGATTTGGATCCACTTTAAATAAAATTTGGGCTTACATAATTGCTAAAGAAGCAAATAATGTCCAAAAACCCCAGCAGCCCAACAGTCCATTGGGCCTGCCAAGCTCTCGGCCCAATATGGCCAAAAGGAGTACGCTGTCGTCTGACATAGAAGTGACTAAGGCGGTTTAACTGCTTTTGTCGTGCGACATAAGAAGCCCCATCAGCATGCCTATAAATACAAGGCATGGCTGATCATTTTGAGGGACCAAGAGTGAGAATTAGGGAGAATATCAGTATTATAGGGGAAACTCTGTCCAAATAGAGTCTCTCTCTCTCTCTCTCACACACACACACTCACCTCCCTCCTCACCACACACACTTCAAGGTCAAAGTCCAAAGAAGCTCCCTTTGTTGGTGTGTAGAAGGGGTAGACACCATACTATTGGTGATCTCACCTTGTGGACTACAATAGGTGGCCACTAAACTCTTCTCCCTCTTTAAATAAGGTCTTTTCGTACGTTGCATGCTTACTTGCCTTTACATTATGTAAAAATCGGGATTTTTGCATGATAAAGGTGGTGGAGAAGTGAATCTTCAATATTCACTTCTCCCCACCTCAGATCTGTACATTTGGTCATCTTAGGACCAATAAAGATTCAATCTTTATGCATTTACTTGGAGTTAGGAGGTGATGGCTACTTCAAAGTCGCCAAAAACATGTGATTTATCACATTTGGTCACTAAAGCCATGTGATCCTCCCATAATACTCATTATTATTGTCATATTTACTGTTTACAATAGTTAAATGTGCTTGGTTTGCCTTGAGGAATAAAGGGGAAACAAACAGACTGAAGGGCACAGAAATGGCCTATCTATGTCGTGCGACATGGGACTCCATGGAGATCCTGTGTCATACGACATAGAGATCCCAGAAGGCTGTAAAGCCATTCTTGGACTTCAGATCTGTCCAGTTTATTTCCTCTGCAACTCAGAGCTTTCCTAAGCATTTTAGTGGCTCAAAAGCCACTATTTGAGTGCCTATGATCCGTTTGGGTGCGATTTATTGGAGGCGGATTGTCATTAGGACATGGATAACCTCGGATGTTCCATGTCGCATGATATCCGTATCATTCAAAGTCTATCGTGACTTTGATCACTCCCGTCAATCCCAAACTGAGCTTTAGACCTTCAAATATTGTCTTTGCTAAGTTAAATAAATGTCATTTCATTTTCAGAAACTGTTTGGTCTTTGTGATAAGACAATCTGACCAGGAGACATCATGTCGTGCGACACCCTCTGCCTAAGAGGTGTTATGTCGGACGACATAGAAATTCCCTGGACAGATTGTCTTACTTTCTGCCTTGTTATGAATAATCATAATATGTAAAAGGGTGTGGCCCCCTGTCATGGTTCACAAGTTGTACTCAGCTTCCGTATTATCAATAAAAATGTCAAATTTGCATTTTTTCACACATCGATACATATTGCACACACACTTTGAATGTCCAAAAGTTGTCCAACGTTGATTGAAAGACTCGAAAGAGGCGTGTTGGGTGAACTCTCTAGTTCTTCCCAAACACGTAACCAGACTCCCGGACTCAAAATCTCTTAAAAATAGGTTTTTCAATGTTTTCCTCTAAAAATGGCGTGGCGACTCCCAAAACCGAAGTTTTCAAAAACTTGTCGTATCATTTTCAAATGCAAAAAGAAACTCTTTTCAAAAAAGGGGGAAATGATTTATCGACGAGATATAACAATAATATTTTTCGGGCGAGTGTTCATTCAGTGGCGACTCTGCTGGGGACATTGAAAAACTTTTTGTTCTAAAAAATGAAGACAATACTTGGTATATAGGTGGAAACCACTAACCTTCCTGTAACGCTCCCTAACCCGGGGCTTGGGATAAATGGTGGTCTAACAATCCCACATACCAGTGTCATTCTTCTATTTTCTAAAAAGAGAAAAGTTTTTCTTAAGAGAGTCTAACTTTCTTCAAATCAACTTGGACAATTTCGACATTCACCTTGTGTGTACATATGTGTCATTTTGTGTGCTCAAATACACCTTGCGATGCTTTGGTATGTGACACTATTGGAAGCCGGGGCTTCCCCCTTTGCAATTTGCTCTTCCCGTTGATCAGAACAGGGCAGGATGACGCTGGACTACAGCTACTGGTAAATTCTGACATTTGGGGCAGTCCCCTTTTGTCATGCTTTGACTCATTCTTTTGCTTTTTCTTTGCATACTGCATAAAAAAAAAGAAAAAAATCTTTTACAAAAAAGCAAAAAAAAAAAAATACATTTTCCTAGAAAATACCTTCACACTACTCGCACTCTACCCGCACATAGAGTTAGAACCCGGGAGTGTACGGACGGCATCGCGGAAAGCGACGTGTTTCGCTGACGTTTGAGCACCTAAATTCCTCCTAGCCAGTGAGTCAGCCAACACTTGTCCGTGACACACTTTCTACCATGACCGGTTGGTTATTGGCCAATTGTGAGTACCCCGATCCGAACTCAAGTTTTGGATCCAATCTAATTAAAATTTGGGCTTACACAAATTGCTAAGAAGCAATTAGAGTCCAAAAATCCCATCAGTCCACCAATCCATTGGGCCTGCCAGCCACTCGGCCCATTATGGCCAAAAGATGTACGCTGTCGGACGATATGGACATTGAGGCGGTTTAACTGCCCCTGTCGTCCGACATAGGAAGCTCAGTCAGGATGCCTATAAATAGAAGGCATGGCTGATCATTTTAGGGACCAAGAAGTGAGTATTAGAGAGAATACCAGTATTATAGGGAAAACTCTGTCCAAATAGAGTCTCCCCCTCTCTCTCTCTCTCTTTCATACACTCACACATACACTCACCTCCCTCCTCACACACACACACTTCAAAGCCAAGGTCCAAAGAAGCCTCCTTTGTTGGTGATTGAAGGGGTAGACACCATACTATTGGTGATTCTACTTCGTGGACTACAATAGGTAGACACTAAACCTCTCTCCCCTTTAAATAAAGTCTTTAAATATACATTGCATGCATACTTGCTCTCTTACCATGTAGAAATTGGGATTTTGCATGACAAAGGTGGTGGAGAAGAGAATCTTCAATATTCACTTCTCCCCACCTCAGATCTAGACATTTGGTCATCTTAGGATCAATAAAGACTCAATCTTTACGTCTTTGTATGGAGTTAGGAGGTGATGGCTACTTCAAAGTGGCCAAAATCATGTGATTTATCACACTTTGGCCACTAAAGCCATGTG
The DNA here is from genome assembly GCA_022495995.1 of Adenophora triphylla var. japonica. NCBI lineage: Eukaryota > Viridiplantae > Streptophyta > Magnoliopsida > Asterales > Campanulaceae > Adenophora > Adenophora triphylla. The sequence continues at coordinate 83,467 of JAFEMH010003147.1, forward strand.
ATCCTCCCATTATACTCATATATTATTGTCATATTACTGCTTACAGTAGCTAAACATGCCTGGTTTGCCTTGAGGAACAAAAGGGAAACAAACAGTCTGAAGGGCACAGAAATGGCCTATCTATGTCGGACGACATAGGACTCCTTGGAGATCCTGTGTCATACGACATAGAGATCCCAGAAAGCTATAAAGCTATTCTTGGACTTCAGATCTGTCCAGTTCATCCCCTTCGCAACTCAGAGCTTTCCAAAGCATTTCTGTGGCTCATAAGCCACTATTTGAGTGCCTACGATCTGATTGGGTGCGATTCATTGGAGGCGGATTGTCATACGACATGGATAACATCGGATGTTCCATGTCACATGACATCCGTATCATTCAAGTCTATCGTGACTTTGATAACTACCGTCAATCCCAAGACTGATTTTAGACCTTCAAATAGTGTCTTTAATGAGTCCAATAAATATCTTTCCGTTTCCAGAATAGCTTTACCTCTGTAAGGGACAATCTGTCCATGGCTCCTTATGTCGCCCGACATCCTCGCTAAGAGAAGACTTGTGTCGGACGACAAGGGAACTCCCTGGGCAGACTGTCTCAAGACTTCTGCCTTGTGATAAAAGATATCACGTGTAAAAAGGGTGCGGCCCCCTATCATGGCTCGCAAGTTGTATTCAGTTCCATACCATTAATGAAATCTAAGGCTTGCACACTTTACTTGTTGACACACATCGCACACACATTTTTGAATGTCCATATTTGTCCAAATGTTGATTGAAAGTCCCAAAAGGGGCGTGTTGGGTGAACTCTCTAGTTCTTCCCAACACGTAACCAGACTCCCGGACTCAAAATCTCTTAAAATTAGGTTTTTCAATGTTTTCCTCTAAAAACGGCGTGGCGACTCCCAAAACAAACTGAAAACTCCCTTTTTCGCTTCAAAAGCAAAGTAAAACAAAAAAGACAAGGGAAAAGCAGAATCAAACATCTCTTTTTCGGGCGAGCGTTCATTTAGTGGCGACTCCGCTGGGGATGATCATTGAAAAACTTTTTCAAAACAAAAAAGAAGTTTTTCTTAAAAAGAAAGTCTAACTTTCTCCAAATCAACTTGGACAAATTTTTCATTCTTCTTGTGTGTGCATTTGTGTCATCTTGTGTGCTTTGCCTTGATTCCATGCTTATATGTTCTATCATGCTTTGGTATGTGATACTATCGAGAGCCGGGGCTCTTTTCCTTTTTTGCTACTTGCTTGTTCTGTCAAAATAGAACAGGGCGGAAAGATACAGGACTACAACTACTGGTAAAACTCTGGCATTTGGGGCAGTCCCCTTTTGTCATGCTTTGACTCATTCCTTTGTTTTTTCTCTTTGCATACTTCATAAAAAAAAATACAAAAACAAAAAAATCTTTTATAAAAAAAAATATTTTCTTAGAAAATACCTTCACACTACTCGCACTCTACCTGCACATAGAGTTACAACCCGGGAGTGTACGGACGGCATCGCGGAAAGCGACGTGTTTCGCTGACGTTTGAGCGCCTAAAGTCCTCCTAGCCAGTGAGTCAGCCAACACTTGTCCGTGACACACCTTACACCGTGACTGGTTGGTTTTTGGCGAATACTTTTCAAAACGTCATTCAAAACTCGGTTTTCAAAATTTCCTCACAAAGTCCGAGTCGTATCCCGTCTCCAAAAGTCTCGGTATACCTTCCCCTCTTAGTGTCGAAATTACGACATAACCCAACGTGAGTAAACATCAAGACTTTGACATATCTCAACATAAGCACGTGTCGATCTCACGGTTTGACTCCGCAAGGAATCATAACACGTTTTCGACATGCGCCAAATGTGAGACCATGTCAAATTCTTGATACATACTGGCGAAGGATTATGCCAGAATTTCGCCACAAAGCAGCGAAAGGTTATGCCAGATTTTCAACTCGAAAAGAGGAAAAGTCACGCCCAATTTTGCCAGGATCTTACCTGCAAATTGAGGTGTCGTACATTCAAACGTACTTTCCGACCCTCTCTCCTCCTGAGTTTAGACGTTGACTTGGACTTGGTTTTGAAAACCCCGAGTTTGACCCGTTTTGACTTGTATGCCCATAGGCTCATTCTCCCTTTCGGTTGGTGGGTTCCACGTGCTCTATAGGACCTCTGCCGGGATTGTCCGTCCCGGAGGTGCAATACAGGTGGAATACAGAGGGTCTATAGACGTAGTGATGGAACCCACTAATCCAGGAATAGAGTAGAATGCGAAAAAAGAAGGTATTCCCCCTTTTCCAACCATTCCTAGGATTAATAAAATCATTTTTGTAAATAATATAAATACAAAAAAAATACAAAAAAAAAGAAAAAGAAAAGACATATGCATGGGTCCGTCCTAAGCCTATCCTCTCCCCTACCTAAAAACCGTTCTCTCCCCCTTATAGCGAGCAAGTATTGGATCAGAGCTCCGGGTGGTCGGTTAATCGGTTCCTCCCCAATCAAGGAATCATTTCTAGCAGTCTCAGAAATGGCGGATTCGCAAGTCTCAGCGGGTTTGGGTCCGAATGCGAGTGTTATTCCAGCTCAGAATCAGAATGCCAGTCAAAGTGTAAGGCCGGATCGAGGTCAGAATGCGGGACAGGATGTCAAAGATTCTAAGTTTGGATTCCCTCTCAGCTCTAAAAGCAGTGAACGAACCAGTCCTCCCAGGTTCACTTCCTTCCATCAATATGCTCAGTCAACAAAGTTCGTCCCCGTGACTTTTCCGGCCCGTTTCTTTGGACAACTTGTACTTGCTCCAGCTGCCCCATGGCCTCAAATCCCTCCACTTCCACCAGTATCATGGGCACGTATTTGATCACTGCCTCGGTCTGCGGTATGGAATTCAAAAGTTAACAGAAAATGGAAAGCTGCGTCCTGGCGGCCCAACCGGCGAAGAGTAGCTAGGTTAGGGGGTACCTATCCCTGAGCAAGATTAATAAATAAAAAAGTCTCTCAGTCAACTTTCGTAGGTTCTAGTACTTTCCTCTTTCAATCAAGTCCTCCTTGGACATTGTGATTAGTCTTCAATCTTCTATAAAAGAGTCTTCTTCTTTTCTTGCTAGACTTAAGACATTATTTGCACACCTACATTACATTTAATGAAATGGTTTTATTTTATATGATCACTTGCATTGCTCAACAAATAATCTCTTGAAATAATTAACATTCCGATTAATCAGGGTGAGAAAGTCAACTAATGCCTTCCCCATACACTTTCCTTACCCCACAAAAAAGCCTTCATCAAGCCATACGCTTCCCAAACCATGTCCTCACCTTCACCTTGACCAAGTCAACGACGACGGCATCGTCAAAGGACAACAAAAGGCCACTCAGCTTCGAAAGATTGACCCCATGTCGACAACAACCTAGGAGCTTGGCTTAGACCTCAAGGGTAACAAGAAAGTTCAAGCAGGGGCTCGCCTTGGCCCTCAGGTGCTTCAGAAAATAAAAAAAAAAAGAGAAAAAAATGTAGTGCAAAAAGAGTAATACCCAGCTAGGCTGAAAATCCCAAAAAAGGGCAGTCTAGGCAAAAACAGGGTTGCACATAAAAAAAAGGAAAAAAAAGAAGAAGAAAAATCTCAGTGCAAAAGGAGTAATGCCCAGCTAGGCTGAAAATCCCAAAAAAGGGCGGTCTAGGCAAAAAACAGGGTTGCACATAAAAAAAAATGAGGCCAAGGACCCAGCACCGCCAATCAAAAGCTTGACGGATAGGCAAAAATCGAAGCTCGAAGAATAGATGTTGTCAATAACAATGGGGCGGTCGAAGCAAAGGCAGAAACATTCCATGAACCTTTGGATGTAAGCGAAGCCTTTCTCTTTCTCCTCTGATGAAAGACGAAAATCAGGAAGCAATCAGAAGCAGTCGTCCAAGAATGACTTGGTCAAGGAATCACCCCGAGGCCCACGCCTCATCATCCAATCTTCTCATCCGAGCCTTTTCACTAAAAGAACCACAAATCCCATTTCCCAAAGCCTGAAACAGTCCGGCCGAAGCTGAACTACGGCGACCTGAGCTCCTCACAATGAGGGGAACGTAGGCAACCAGGAATGGTCCGGTCATAAGCATATTCAAATCCCAGAAAAACCCGGTCTCACCAAAGACCTCCCTATACACAAACCTTTCTTTCACACCTAGCCAACCTTGATCCGCGACATTGGTTGACTTTCTCCTCATGATTGATCAGAATGTTTTTTCATATCAAGATTATTGGTTGAATAACCCGAACATTAATAAAGGGTTTTAAGCAATCTTGTGATCATTGTAAATAAAACAAGTTTTCAGATGTCTTGACAAGTCTTCCTTTTCTACATCTTAGGAAAAATAGTGCTAAACACTAATTTTATGTCAGCAGGGGCTTCCATACACTGTTACAAACCTTTCCACGCTTATACTCTCTCAAAAGAGTCAAACCCAAAGCGAGTTTTCGTGCCTACATCGAATAAAGGCCATTAGAAAATAATACAAAATCGGGATTTGTTCCCACTTTTTGAAAAATATGCCCCTGCATGTATAAATTCTCTTCTTTTACATCTTCTTAAGGTTGACTGAGTGACTAAAGAAAATAAGAGAGCAAAGGATAGGTTTTTTCCCTCTCCGGCTACAATTCGCATTAGGGCTGCCTTGAAACTCTTCAAGGTTGGAGCTTCGCCAAGCCATTTCTTTAGACTGGGGCTTCTTTGGTCATCCTTGGGGTCCGCGTCGGGTTCCTCGCTACGTCGCAACATGGATTCAGTCTTATTCAGATCAGCCTCAGAATCACCTTTGCAGTACCAATCAGACTGGGACTGTCGTTAGGACATCATCCGGAATTCTACCGAGTCGGGGCTTTTGCCAATGAAAGGATCTCCCCTTGCTTTAACAAAACATGGGGCTTTGCATCAGCTTCAAGCGCCAGAGTTTGAGAAATGAACTTCAGTCGAAACCCGAGGTTTAAACCCGATCTCAGCCTAAGAGGGGATTTTGGTCCGTATGATACCTTTTAGTAGCTTTAGCCAAATCTCAGCAACAACAGCAGCTCATTCCGCACCCAAGGGGGTACGAACCCATCTGCTCTCTGAACCCATCAACAGCCTGCTGTGGGTATCTATACTGCCTCTGAACAAGCAAGGGAATGCTAAATGATGAGAAGCGCAATCCCGGCAGCCTCGCTATAACAGAGTCATCCTGCCTACTGCTCATGGTCTCAAGCCTTCATCCTGGAACCCAGTACTGGATATCAGTGGTCGTATACCTGGCCAATCGCCTCTGCCAGCTCTCCTGTGAAGTCTCCGGAGCCACCCGCCTCTGCTGTGTGACCCAAGGTGCTGCAGTCTGCCCAACAGGTAATGGGGAGATGAGCCTCAATCGCTCAAAGAGCCACAATGACAAAAGACTGGGGCTACCGCGTCCCATGTGCACCGACCCTCCAGCCAATCGGTCCGTCCCATGATAAGTCTCTGCCAGCAGAATGGGAACTATGTCTCTCTCTCCCTGCCCGGGTCGAACCTCAGTCAGTGTGGTACCTCGAGAACCCCGCATCTGCCTGACGACTCCCAGCAGTAAACCAGAGCACACCCCGTCAAACTCACAGAAGCAGTACAGGGAGATCATGATCAGCATAAAGATGTCCATAGCCGTAGATGAGTCAAACAGCTCCGGGCATGACACAGCCAATCGGGCTATCTGGCCAGGTCAACAAAGGACAGGTCAAGAATCAGATCAGTCACCTGCTCTGCGCAAAATCCCAAGAAATCGGCCAATTGCTCAGTCAAAGGTAGCGAGTCTCGCGGGAAGACATCATCTCTAAGCTCAGCTCCCCTAATCAGTGCACGAAACTCCTCAATAGTGGGTGTAAGATCACTATACGAGAGGGTAAAGACATGCCTCTCACAATTCCAATATCTGGATGCGGCTCGAAGAAGATTCCAGTCAACCGCCCACTCCTTCAATGCCCAGATGCATCTCAACCCATATCGTTGGTCGATGATCCTCCTGTTGTTGTCACAATGATGGCGGGTCAGATTTATGAGATCGGAATGAAATTGACGCTCTTTGGTCTTAGATCTGTCGTCATAATGTTCCATTTTGGGCCAAAGATCAAATCTTGGGGCTAATTTTGAGGTGGAAGGCAAGTTTGACACCTGATGTGACTGCTGGAATGAGTGGTTTACTGTCCCGCTTTTATAAAGTGTCTTTGAGGGCTTACTTGATCAAGAAAACCGTCTCAGACTCTCTTTGTCGTGCGACATAAAGGCTCCATGAAGTCCTGTGTCGGACGACATGGAGAGTTCCATCAGGAACACCAGCAGCAGCAACTGCAGCAGCCCCAAGCGACCCAACGCTTGCTCAAAAGGCCACCTAAACCTGTTCAAAACACCACAAAATCATACCTAAACACTCCCCCTCGCTCATAAATCCCACGGGAGAGGATTCGGCACATCCAACACACCCACAGACACATAAATGTCGCCCAAAGCATACAAAAATCACAAAAATACCCCAATACATCAAAAACCACCATCTCCGTGCCTTTCTTGGGACGAACTCATGCATATAAGCTCACAAAGTCATAAATAAACAAATATTGTAATTGTCAAAGTACAAAAGCAATAAAATACATTGTTTTACAATCCAAAAGAACAAAAAATAGCACATGCATTTCTTCTCTCTCCTAAAAGAGTCAAAGCATGGCAAAAGGGGACCGCAGCTGGTCAATCCTGCTCGGAATCATCCTCCTCGCCCTCCTCAGAGCTGCCGTCACCCTGGACGCAGCCCACCTCCTCCTCGGAGCCACTCTGCTCCTGGCCGTCGCCACCACCCTCCGCCACCTCATGGATCTCATTGTCAGAATCATCGCCCTCATAATGCGTACAAGGCTGGGGCTCAGCATAATATCCCTGCCACTCGGGCACGACGGAATAAGGGGGCTGGAAGGGGTCATCCTCGCCATCATCACCCTCAGGCTGGGGCTGCTGACTAGACCCACCCGCCTGAGAACTAGAAGGAGCCAAAGCTGTTCTGGGCCTCTTCTTCGGAGGCACAACGTCACCAGGCTGGGAGCTGCACCTCCCCCTCCAATGCTCTGCGCTCCTCTGAAACTGGCGCAGCATCTTCACAGCACCGGTGAGCGCCTTTGCCACCTTCCTGAACGTCTTGACTGGAACCTGTTCGTTGAAAACAGAAAAGGCAGTCAGAAGCAATCAAATATAAACAGTAAAGCGGAAAAGCTTGAACAAATCAGAAAAAAGGGAAATTACTCACAGAGGTAGTCCCTCGGGGCAGCCGCAGATGCGGATGAGTCTCGGACATGTCGAAAGAGGAGCGGCGAATACTGCCCCCAGCCTCATACTCAAAGGATCGGGGAGGCGCCGGTGCCTGCATCCCCGCTGCCCTCCTAGCAGCCAAAACCTGAGGAGTTACCAACCGGGTGAAGACAAAGTAGGCATAACCACCCTCCTCATAAAACTCCCTAGTCAATGCCGGTCCCGCGCTCGCTCCAAATCAGGCAAGGCCCTAATGTGCCATATCCCCGGAGAAGGATCACGAGGAACACGAGCAACTGCACCAGGACCATGCTGCCTGCTCACTCTCTCCCCCAAGTACAGGGCATCTCCTTCCAGGCCAATCAAGAGCCTCCTCGTCCTGGTCACCAGGGCAGCAGCACCAACCAAATCCTCACCATACCGGCTGTGCCAGGGGAAGTGTCTCAACCCAACAGGAGTGCCCCTCAGAGCAATCATAATATCGTGGTAGCAGGCCGTCTTACGGGGCTTAATCCCGTCCACCTTCCGGCTCTCCCTCGCCCCGAAAGTCCAACGGCGAATGGCAGGGAACAGATCTGCCGCAATCCTCTCGGGCACAGTCCAGGCATAACAGCCGAACACCTCATAGGCCCACACCTGAAATCAGAGACAAAAGACTCTCAGTGTGCAGCAACAATATAAAATGACGACAGAAAAGTCAAGTGCAACAGTCAATGTGCGAAAAAAGCAAAGGACATACCTCCAGCACTGTCTGGTAAAAATCCAAAGAGGTCACGCTGCCTCTGCTCACCTCGTCCAGGCCCCTGTACACCTGGGCCAAGCCAGCCTCTCCCCAAGAAAAGGTGGACACCTGGCTCCAATCTCGAAGAGGCTCCAGCAAGAGAGTCAATGCCGTCGTGGAGGCATTGCAAAACAGGTGTCGACAACCCACCTGCATTTAAGGCTCTAGCTGCCAAGAAGAACCGAGGCCAACACCCTCAGAGAACAGACGGCACTGATCCGTCAAAGCAGAATGTAGGTCCGCCAACGGGACCCCATTGCCCTTCAGGCGAAGGGTCAATCCAGTCAAAGCTGTGATAGCATCCATGCTCAGCACACCAGGGTCCTCAGAGAAGATCGGCCTGTCTGTAAACTGCAGACCAGTAATAATCGTAAAATCATAGGGAGTGATGGTCGCCTCACCCCAGGAAAGATGGAAAGTGTGGGTAGAGTCCCACCAGAACTGCCTAAAGGCTCGCACAAGCTCCACGCTCCTCGGCGTGTCCCCAAAAGCTCCAACAGCTGTGAAGAATGGTCCAAGACCAGCAGCAAAGACCAGTCCCTTAGGACTGTCCGGCAAATCAGAAGAGCCCGGCAGAAGACCCCAAATGGTCGCAATCGCCTCAGGAGACCCCTTGGTCCGCAAGGTCTGCAGGTAAGCACAGCACAGGTATCAAAAACCATAACAATATGTGCATGCATTCATATACAAAAATCATCACTAAATTCTTTCAAAATAAGAAGAAACAGAAAAGGAAAAATCTTTTCAAAAAACATTCATCCCATGCCAAGCATGCAATTCCCTTTTGGGTGCGATTTCCCCCAAATTCCAAATCTCAAACCCTAGAAATCAAATCTCAAGGGTTAATGTCTAGAATGCTTACCCCCTTCTGCTCCATGGTAGAAGTGTGGAAGTCGAGGCCCGGGTATAACCCATTCACCTCCGGAAACCTCTTTCGTTTATTCCGATCTACAAGCTTCCTCCTCTGAGACAAGACTTGTTGTACGTTCCTTCTCGCTTCAGCTCGCGGAGGCATGATCGAATTCTTGACAAAGGAAGAATTTTTGAAAATTTTCTCTCCTCTCCTCTCCTTGTTCTCGGCGGCAAGTGGATGGTTTTTAAAGACCTGTCTTACGACCTGCGGTTTTAATTAAAACTGCCTGGGAACCTTCCCATGTCGGACGACATCCACAGTCCAGAAGGGTGATTTTCCCCTTTTGCCCCTGAATAAATTCTGTCAGCCTATCTTGGCTGCCCATCATCAAGATTCATCATTTTAGTTGGGTTCAAACACCCACCTCTCTCACACAATGGCCCGGAACGGCCTTAAACTACCCGGTCCGGAAAGACCGTACAGATTTCCACAACACAATGGCCCGAAATGGCCTTAAACTACCCGGTCCGGAAAGACCGTACAGATTTCCACAACACATTGGCCCGGAACGGCCTTAAACTACCCGGTCCGGAAAGACCGCACAGATTTCCACAGTTAAATTAGCGGGTGACTCCCAAAGAAAAAAGTCAACATCCCCAGCGGGTGACTCCCAAAGAAAAAAGTCAAATCCTCGGGGTGACTCCCCATTAAAAACAGTCACGATCAGCGGGCGACTTCCCAAAGAAAAAAGTCAAATCCTCGGGATGACTCCCCATCAAAACAGTCCAACCAGCGGGTGACTCCCAAAGAAAAAAGTCAACATTTCCAGCGGGTGACTCCCAAAGAAAAAAGTCAACATTTCCAGCGGGTGACTCCCAAAGAAAAAAGTCAACATCCCCAGCGGGTAACTCCCAAAGAAAAAAGTCAAATCCTCGGGATGACTCCCCATCAAAACAGTCCAACCAGCGGGTGACTCCCAAAGAAAAAGTCAAATCCTCGGGTGACTCCCCATCGAAACAGTCAATCTTCGGGATGACTCCCCTTAGAACAGTCAAACTCCAGTGCAAATGCACATCTTCGGGGTGACTCCCCTTGGAACAGTCACTTTCGGGTACAAAACCCGTAGCCTTTCATTTGGCACCCCATCTTTGTCTGAACTACGACTTGGCTTGATTCCCCCACGAGATACGTAGGAATCCTCTTCATAAGGGGTCCAGCCACTTGACCATCTTGGTCACCTCTTTCCCCGCCGTTCGTGTCCAGCTCGGGATTCTCATTTTTTTTGTCGACGACCCCGCTTCCCGTGGAAGTGATGTCGCTGAGGGGCTCTGTGAGTACCCCGATCCGAACTAAAGTTTTGGATCCAATCTAATTAAAATTTGGGCTTACACAAATTGCTAAGAAGCAATTAGAGTCCAAAAATCCCAGCAGTCCACCAATCCATTGGGCCTGCCAGCCACTCGGCCCATTATGGCCCAAAGATGTACGCTGTCGGACGACATGGACATTGAGGCGGTTTAACTGCCCCTGTCGTCCGACATAGGAAGCTCAGTCAGGATGCCTATAAATAGAAGGCATGGCTGATCATTTTAGGGACCAAGAAGTGAGTATTAGAGAGAATACCAGTATTATAGGGAAAACTCTGTCCAAATAGAGTCTCCCTCTCTCTCTCTCTCTTTCATACACTCACACACATACTTACCTCCCTCCTCACACACACACACTTCAAAGCCAAGGTCCAAAAAAGCCTCCTTTGTTGGTCATTGAAGGGGTAGACACCATACTATTGGTGATTCTACTTCGTGGACTACAATAGGTAGACACTAAACCTCTCTCCCCTTTTAATAAAGTCTTTAAATATACATTGCATGCATACTTGCTCTCTTACCATGTAGAAATTGGGATTTTGCATGACAAAGGTGGTGGAGAAGTGAATCTTCAATATTCACTTCTCCCCACCTCAGATCTAGACATTTGGTCATCTTAGGATCAATAAAGACTCAATCTTTACGTCTTTGCATGGAGTTAGGAGGTTATGGCTACTTCAAAGTGGCCAAAATCATGTGATTTATCACACTTTGGCCACTAAAGCCATGTGATCCTCCCATTATACTCATATATTATTGTCATATTACGCTTACGGTAGCTAAACATGCCCGGTTTGCCTTGAGGAACAAAAGGGAAACAAACAAACCAAGGGCACAGAATGGCCTATCTATGTCGGACGACATAGGACTCCTTGGAGATCCCGTGTCATACGACATAGAGATCCCAGCCGTAAAGCTATTCTTGGACTTCAGATCTGTCCAGCTTCATCCCCTTCGCAACTCGTAGCTTTCCAAAGCATTTCTGTGGCTCATAAGCCACTATTTGAGTGCCTACGATCTGATTGGGTGCGATTCATTGGAGGCGGATTGTCATACGACATGGATAACATCGGATGTTCCATGTCACATGACATCCGTATCATTCAAAGTCTATCGTGACTTTGATAACTCCCGTCAATCCCAAGACTGATTTTAGACCTTCAAATAGTGTCTTTAATGAGTCCAATAAATATCTTTCCGTTTCCAGAATAGCTTTACCTCTGTAAGGGACAATCTGTCCATGGCTCCTTATGTCGCCCGACATCCTCGCTAAGAGAAGACTTGTGTCGAACGACAAGGGAACTCCACAGGCGCATCGTCTCAAGACTTCTGCCTTGTGATAAAAGATATCACGTGTAAAAAGGGTGCGGCCCCCTATCATGGCTCGCAAGTTGTATTCAGTTCCATACCAATAATAAAATCTAAGGCTTGCACACTTTACTTGTTGACACACATCGCACACACATTTTTGAATGTCCATATTTGTCCAAATGTTGATTGAAAGTCCCGAAAGGGGCGTGTTGGGTGAACTCTCTAGTTCTTCCCAACACGTAACCAGACTCCCGGACTCAAAATCTCTTAAAATTAGGTTTTTCAATGGTTTCCTCTAAAAACGGCGTGGCAACTCCCAAAACAAACCGAAAACTCCCTTTTTCGCTTCAAAAGCAAAGTAAAACAAAAAAGACAAGGGAAAAGCAGAATCAAACATCTCTTTTTCGGGCGAGCGTTCATTCACCAATAATTTCCAAAACATTTTAAACTCGGTTTTCAAAATTTTCTCACAAAGTCTGAGTCGTGCTTCGTCAATCTTGGCATACTTTCCCTCTTCGTGTCGGAATCACGACATAAGTCCAACGTAAGTACACGTTAAGATCTCTACATATCTCGACGTAGGTACATATCGATTTCTCGCCTTGGCTTCGTAAGAAGTCATGACGCGTTCTCGACATGTGTCAACACGGGACCATGTCGAATTCTTAACGCATACTAACGGGAGTTATGCCAAAATTTCGCCACCAAGTGACGAGAGGCCATGCCAGATTTCCAACTCGAAAAGAGGAGAGGTCATTGCGATCTCGTACGTTCAAACGTACGTTCGACCCACTCTTCTCCCGAGTTTAGACGTTGACTTGGACTTGGTTTTGAAAATCCTGAGTTTGACCTGTTTTGGCTCGTATGCCCATAGGTTCGTTCTCCCTTTCGGTTGGAAGGGTTCCACGTGCCCTATAGGACCTCTGCCGGGATTGTCCGTCCCGGAGGTGCAATACAGGTGGAATACAGGGGGTCTATAGACGTAGTGATGGAACCCACTGATCCAGGAGTAGCGTAGAATGCGAAAAAGAAGGTTTCCCCCTTTTCCAACCATTCCTAGGATTAATAAAAATCATTTTTAAAATATAAAAAATATATATATATAAAAAAGAGCATATGCATGAGTCCGTCCTCAGCCTATCCTCTCCCCTGCCTAAAACCGTTCTCTCCCCCTTTCAGCGAGCAAGTATTGGGTCAAAGTTCTGGGCAGTCGGTTAATCAGTTTCTCTCCAATCAGGGGTTCATTTCCAGCAGTCTCAGAAATGGCAGATTCGCAAGTCTCAACGGGTTTGGGTCCGAATGCAAGTGTTGATCCAGCTCAGAATCAGAATGTCAGTCAGGGTGTAGGGCCAGATCGAGGTCAGAATGCGGGACAGGATATCAGATTTGGATTCTCTCTCAGCCCTAAAAGCAGTGAACAACCCAATCCCCCTTGGTCTCATTTTAGCCGTTTCTTGCAAGAATATGAAGATCGGTATTTCTCGGAAGAAAAGGAAGCCGATACTGCGGAACTGGGGTTGTTCAGATCCAATCACGAGAAAGTCATTTACACAAGGTGGTTAGAACATTAAAAAAGGATCGAGCAAGAGAGCTTCAGAGGAGTATCTGTGTTGAGACTCATTAGTAAAAAGGCCGAGGCCCGCCTTGAGTCAATACATCTCTGTAAACTGGCTCTCGGATGGACCGGATACGACCCTGAAGACAGTAAGGACGAAGAATCGGAGGAGGAAGATTGTTTTTATATCCTACCTGGAGTCAAGTACATGCCTCCCCCTCTCACTCTTCCCCCACAATTCCTCGGAGGTGAGGCTAATTCCTAATCACCCCTTTCAGCCTTGGGGGCTTACGACAATCTCTGTTGTTGCACCTGCCCATCCTCCCCTTTCGAATATGATCGACGCTCTATGCTAACTGAAGTTCAAGAAATGTGGGATGACAGCTCCAATGATAGCAATGAAGATGATGACAACGAGAGCGAGGAATCAATTGAAACCCTAAGCTCAGAGTCCACTCAGAACAATAGTGCCGGGAACGACCTCATGGATGCAGGGCATAATGGTTGGTTGTCGGCCAGTGACGATGAAGGGTCACCGATAAACGAAATGGCAATGGAAATCGACCCCTATGAGGAATGCTTCTCAAAATGTGGCTGTGGCCAATGCCCGAATACCTCGGAGGACGAGCAGCATCCTGACCCAGCTGAAGATGAGTATGAGTCCGAAATATTGGAACACAATGTCCCCTACGGAAAGCTGATCGGTGAATGGAAGCAGTTCATTGAAGCCTTGGTTGAAAAGACAGGATTCCAGCCTCCAGCAGATGACAAATTCGTGAACGTCATTGGATCCCTCTCTTCTTCCCCTGTAATGGACGGCATCAAGACTGTAAGAGTCACTCCTGAACCCCTTGAGCACGTTGAGTGTCTGGAATCACTCAAAAGGGTTATCAATTTGGAAGCTACTCCCGTTGCCTTTATACCTATGGACCCGCACGATGCCTTCCTAATTGCCCCGATACCCGGGAATGGACCCCGAGTACTTCTTATTTGGACTCAGGTATCCCGAGCCATGACATTGGATCAAGAAAGCGAACATTGTCAATCTTTCACTTGCGGTTGCTCAGCCTGCAAGAATGAGAGGAAATTGGTGTACGAAGAAATGGAAATCGACAGTTAGAAAGTTATAAAAGTCTCGGAGGACGACTATATGAATGAAGACATGAAAGCCATGGATTTTGCTGGGGCTGAATACGTAGACGTCATGGAATTCAATACCGCCTATCATGCCTTGGGGGAGGGACTTTCAGAAGTCCAGTCCAAGCAAATGGTTGAAAATCTGCTAGAAAAAGGAAGATTAGCTCCTGTCCTCCACGATGAAAGGGTAACCAATGTCAGATCGAACCCACCTAGTGGCAAAACAACGATTCTCGTCAAAGTCACCAAAAGGGAAGTCACTTTCCCCGAATGCATCTCAGCTTTGAGGAAGGTATTGGACACCGACACGATGTCTGATACACCTCCTACACAAAACACTACAATCATCTAAAGCACTGAAAAGGAAAAATCGCTGCACCCTGGAAGCAGTAGCTCTCGCTGCATAATAGCCTTTACGGACTTTGACCTCCCCCAGTTCGGAGCTGATCATAACAAACCTCTCTTCATCACGGTCCAGTTAAGTGAACAGCGTCTTCCCCGAGTTTTAATTGACAACGGGTCTGGAATGAACATTCTCCCGGCAAGAATCATGAACCTACTCGGCATCAAGCCTTCTTCCCTCACGGTCAAAGCCTACGATTCAACGTCTCGTCCAATACTCGGGATTGCTACTTTAACCCTGTGGTTCGGTAAGGAGAAGATACCCGTCGAATTCTGGGTCCTTGATGTTCCAGCAACCTTCAACGCTCTACTAGGAAGGCCATGGCTGCATCTAGTCAATGGGATTGCCTCAACTCTGCACCAGTGTGTCAAGTTTGTTCAAGATGGAGAGGTAATCACCATTCGTGGGGACAATGTTACCACCAAACTCGATATGGGTGAAGATGTTACAGCCTTGTTCGAAGAAGCTGACCTATCAGAAATAGCCGGAGCTGATCCATTAATGGAAGCACCGCTGATTGATTTGTGTGAAGAAACACTGCCAATGACAGGGGCTGTTACTAGAGATCCCTTCAGCATGGTTGACCTTCTGACCGGGAATGATTATGTACCCGTGGTTGATTTTCCGACTGGGAAAGATTACGTATCAGTAATCGAGTTTGACGGGGACAAAGAGATTGATCCACACACCTTCGTCAGAACCTCAGAGATGCCGCTCCGGAATTGGGCTTCCTTCAAGGGACCGATCGCCAGCCGGGAGATCATGATGGAAAAGCTCGGGCTGACCCCTCGTCCTGGTGTGTCAGAGTCAAAGTCTGTTCCTGTAATCCTGAGTCAGTCCTCAAAGTCTTTTGTCATCGAGTTTGAGTCTCTAGATAGGTCTGATACTCTCACGGTTGATGATAATCACCGTGTCGTTAACTCTGTCTTCCCTTTTGCATTGAATGAAATGGTTGACCTTTCTGCGTATCCCTTAATTGCCACCTTAACAAATGATAAGTTAACTAAGACAAATCTTAATGAATTAAAAGTGGTTAATAATGATTCATTTGAAGAGGACACATACTTTTTAGATGAAAACTTTTTAAATGATAATATAAAGCAGGTTTTTGACCGAGACGATAATCGGACCCAAGCTGCCAATGAGGTATTAACTACAGTGAATTTGGGAACTACTGAAGAGCCCAAAGAGACACAGATTGGCAGTTTCTTCACCGGTAAAGAACGGGAAGCCCTCATTGATCTGCTCAAGGAATATGTGGATGTATTTGCCTGGTCCTACAAGGACATGCCCGGGTTGGATACTTCAACTGTTGAGCACCGAATCCTCCTGGACCCAGAAGCCAGGCCAGTCAAGCAGAAACTTCCCCGGATCAAGCCAAAATGGTCCCTCCAAGTCAAAGAGGAGATAGAGAAGCTGCTCAGGGTGGGTTTCATCAGAGTGGTCGAATACCCAAAGTGGTTGGCCAACATAGTAACGGTTACCAAGTCGAATGGCAAAGTCAGGGTATGCGTGGACTTCAGAGACCTAAACAAAGCTAGCCCGAAGGACGATTTTCCCTTGCCCAATATCGATCTGCTGGTAGACACTACCGCCAGCTACGAAGTCAAATCATTCGTGGATGGTTTTGCGGGTTACAATCAGATTAAAGTTGCCAAAGAAGATCAGGAAAAGACTTCCTTCACCAGTCCTTGGGGAACCTTCTGCTATACGATTATGCCCTTCGGTCTGAAGAATGCCGGTGCCACTTACCAGCGAGCAGTCACTGCACTTTTCCATGACATGATCCACAAGGAGATCGAAGTCTATGTTGATGACATGATTATCCATTCCAAGGGATCAGATGGTCAACACTTGATCGACCTGAGGAAGTTCTTCAACCGGCTGCGGGAGCATGAAATGAGGTTGAACCCAGCAAAATGCACCTTCGGCGTAGTCCGAGGAAAGGTTCTGGGATACATGGTCACAGAGCGAGGGATTGAAGCCGATCCGAGAAAAATCAAAGCTATCATGGAGATGAAGCCACCAACGACAGTCACAGAGGTGAAGGCTTTCATGGGTCGTCTCCAATATATTAGCCGATTTATCCATCAGCTAACCTCTATCTGTGAGCCGATCTTCAAGCTGCTCAGGAAAAATCAGGAGGTTGAGTGGAACGAACAGTGTCAAACCGCCTTCGAGACAATCAAGGCCTACTTGGTCCATCCCCCAATCTTGTGTCCTCCGCATAAGGACAAGCCCTTGTTGCTATACTTAACAGTCACAGATACGGCTATTGGAGCCATGCTCGCACAAGAAAAGCCGGATTCAAAGGTAGAAAACGCCATATACTTCGTCAGCCGGAAGCTTCAGGGCAGTGAGTTAAACTACTCTGCTTTAGAAAAAAACCTGTGCAGCTTTGGTATGGGTGGTCAGCAAGTTGAGACACTACCTTCTAGCGCATACAGTACACCTGGTGTCAAAGATGGATCCCATCAAGTGCCTGTTCGAAAAGTCTTCTCTGTCATCAAGGCTTGCAAAATGGTCATTCTTCCTAGCCGAATTTGATATCAAGTTCGTAACCCGTAAGGCAGTCAAAGGCCAAGCTCTGTCGGATCATTTGGCAGATTTCCCAAGCTCAGAAGCACCCGAGTTCGAACCCCAGTTTCCAGACGATGGAATCTTCATGATAGAGGGTACAGACCGGTGGCAGTTGTTCTTCGACGGTGCCGCCAACAAAAGGGGCAATGGTATCGGCATGGTGTTGGTTGATCCAAAGGATGTGCACACCCCCATCGCTATCAAGTTGAATTTCCCGGCTACTAACAACGCCGCGGAATATGAAGCTTGTATAGCCGGCCTCGAGGCAGCCTTGGAACGAAATGTCGAAAGGCTGGAGGTGTACGGAGACTCTCAGCTAATCATCAATCAGGTATCCAATAAGTGGAGAACCGTGGACCAGTACTTACAAATGTACTATGCCTACATGGAGGATCTGATCGACCAATTCAAGGAGGTCACATTCCACTACCTACCCCGGGACAAGAACAGGTTCGCGGATGCCCTGGCCACTTTGGCCTCTCTGGTGGAAATCCCAGAGGGAAAATCAGTAAAACCATTCAGGGTTGGGAGGCGTGACAACCCCGCCTACTGTTGCCAGATCGAGCTAGAAAAGGTCGATGACTTGTGGTACAGCCAGATCTTTCAGTACCTTAAGCACGGCGAAGCTTCATTCCCAACGGAAAAGGATGATAGGCTAAAAGAAGGTCTTCGTGCCAAAAGTTTACAAGCTTTGAAAAGGTTGTTTGCACAGTACGTTATTTTGGGAGATGACCTATGGAAGAAAAGGCACCGAGGCCCACTTCTACTCTGCATCAGCAAGTCTAAAGCCAGAAAGATCATGGAAGAAGTCCATGGTGGCGCATGTGGACCACATATGAACGCCCGAGCCTTGATGTTCAGCATACTCAGGATGGGTTATTATTGGATCTCCATGGAAACTGACTGCATTCAGTTTGTGCGAACCTGCGATAAGTGTCAGCGGTTCTCCAATCTCAACCATATCCCTCCCCATGATCTCTACTGCATGAGCACTCCTTGGCCATTCGCAACTTGGGGGATCGACGTTATTGGGAAGATAACTCCTGCCGGCAGTAACGGGCACGAGTTCGTGTTGGTCGCTGTGGATTACTTCACCAAGTGGGTTGAAGCAGCGTCCTACAAAGTCCTCAACTCCAAAAAGGTGGCCCGTTTCATAAAAGAAAACATTCTGTGCCGATACGGAGTTCCAAACGAGATTATCTCAGATAACGGGTCACACTTCGAGGGACACACCGACAAACTGCTCGCAGAATTCAGAATCAAGCGACACAAGTCCTCCCCTTATCGCCCTCAAACCAATGGTGCTGTCGAGGCCGGGAACAAGAATCTAGAAAGGATCATACGGAAAATGGCTGAAAGAAGCCGGGATTGGCCTGAGAAGCTTCACTTGGCACTCTGGGGCTACCGCACGTCAGTAAGAACTGCCACCGGTGAAACCCCGTTCGCTTTGACATATGGGATGGATGCCGTTCTACCCATTGAGTTAGAAATACCCTCTATACGGGTTCTGCTCAAAAATGAGGTCAACGAAATAGAATGGCTTCAGAGTCGGCATGACGAGTTAGCTCTCCTGGACGAGCGAAGGCTTAAAGCAATGGAGCACATCCGGGCTTATCAGAAGCGCATGGCCAGAGCCTTTGACAAGAAGGTGCATTCCCGCGACATAAAAGTGGGTGATTTGGTCCTAAAAGAAAAGCCACCAAATAAATTCAGTCCTTTAGGCAAGTGGGCTCCAATCTGGGTAGGCCCGTATCTGGTAAAAGAGATCTTCTCTAGCGGAGCAATGAAGTTGACAGATTTGGATGGTAATCCCTTCATGCACCCGGTGAACGGCGACAAATTGCGCCGCTATTACGTCTGAATCGAGTCTCCCCCTCTATAAAAAAAAAGAGAGAAAATATATAAAATAATAATTAAAAAAAACAAAAGCGCGAAAATAATGTACCCAGACGAGACTGAAAACCTCTCAAAAGGCAGTCCGTACAAAACAAAGGGCGCGCTCGGTGCTAAAAGAATATACCCAACTAGGCTGAAAACCCTAAAACGGGCGGTCTAGGTAAAAAACAGGGTTGCACCATTTGTCCCCCTTCTATCTATCCCTTTCTTAAACACAAAAATTAATTGGGTTGAACTACGGAGAACTGAGCCCCTTAGTCCAATCTGTAAAAGGGGAACGTAGGCAGTCGTCCGCGGTTCGGTCTAAAAATCATAAAAATCACCAAATCCTGTCAACAGTTGTATTTGTGATTGCCAAAATGTGTCTTGATTAAGCTCTGAAGTAATTTCAACTTTCATCACATTAATACATTCATTGATGAGTTCAAGCACGGTTTACTCTCGACTCATTAACATTAGCAAAATAATATCTTTAAAAGATACATCTAAATTGTCTGTGTCGGCAAATAAGGGATACAAGGATAGGTCATTTAATCCTAGTCGCTCGTTCCCACTCCTGAACTAGCACCCTTCTTCTTCCTCTTTCTCGGTCCTCGGGAGGTCTTTGGCTTAGCTATCCCAAAAATTTCTGTCTCCCGTCGCCCCGGCTCAGGAATAATACGAGTCGGTGAGTCAACCAATCCGGCAGCTCTCAGCGCCACCTGGGCAGCTCTCTCCTCTCTCAGGGCTGTCCTCCGAGCCATAACTTCAGGGTCATCCCTCATTTTGGCTCTCCTCTCTACGAGTCTCTCAAAATCCGTTGTCGGATCATCGGTCACATTGTCGTGGTCAGCCTGTGCCTCAGCATCGCGTAGCTCCAGGCTAGATTGGTCTCCTCCTCGGATCCCTCTGCAATACGCCTCAATGGTGTGCTGAACAGGTCCCATCTGCTCCCTGTACCAGATGAGGTACCTGGTGGACAGATAAGTAATCCTCCGGGTTTTATGTATTAGTGTGTGAGCGGGAAAAGCTGCTCCTGAAAAAGCCCTGACAAAGAACCTGAGAGTCTGAATATCAGTCATGTCAAGAGGAACCGTATCCCAGGCCATCTGCTCTCTGAACCCGTCAACAGCCTGCTGTGGGTATCCATACTGCCTCTGAACAAGCAAAGGGATGCTAAATGATGAGAAACGCAATCCCGGCAGCCTCAATATAGCAGAGTCATCCTGCCTGCTGCTCATGGTCTCGAGCCTCCATCCGGGAACCCAGTACTGAATATCGGTGGTAGTATACCTGGCCAGTCGCCTCTGCCAACCTTCCTGTGAAGCCTCAGGAGCTACTCGCCTCTGCTGCGTGACCCAAGGTGCTGCAGTCTGCCCAACAGGTAACGGGGAAATGAGTCTCAATCGCTCAAAGAGCCACAATGATAAGAGACTGGGGCTGCCGCGTCCCATATGCAATGACCCTCTAGACAGTCGGTCCATCCCATGATGAGTCTCCGCCAGCAAAAGGGGAACTACATCTCTCTCTCCCTGCCCGGGTCGAGCATCAGCCAATGTGGTGCCTCGAGAACCCCGCATCTGTCTGACAACTCCCAGCAGTAAACCAGAGCACACCCCGACGTACTCACGCGCACAGGAAATCATGATCGGCATAAAAATGTCCATCCATGGCCGTAGATAGGTCAAATGACTCCGGATGCGATATACCCAATCGGGCTATCTCGGGCCAGTCAATAAAAGACAGTCAAGAATCAAATCACCACCGCTCGGGTGACATCTCAAGAAATTGGCCAGCTCCATAGTCAGAGGTCGCGGCTCTCAGGGAAAGACTGTATCTCTAAGCTCAGCTCCCCTGGGCCGCCCTAACTCCTCAATGGTGGGCGTAAGATCATTATACGAGAGGGTAAAGACATGCCTCTCGCAATCCCAGTATCTGGATGCGGCCCGGAGAAGATTCCAGTCAACCGCCCACTCCTTTAATGCCCAGAGGCATCTCAACCCATATCGATGGTCAATGATCCTCCTGTTGTTGTCGCGATGATGGCGGGTCAGATTCATGAGATCGGAATGAAATTGACGCTCTTTGGTCTTAGATCTGTCGTCATAATGTTCCATTTTGGGCCAAAGATCGAATCTTGGGGCTAATTTTGAGGTGGAAGGCAAGTTTGGCACCTGATGTGACTGCTGGAATTAGTGGTTTACGGGTCTGCCTTTTATAAAGTGCTGGGGCTTGCTGATCAAGAAAACTGTCCCCAGGACTCCCTTTGTCGTGCGACATAAAAGTTCCATGAAGTCCTGTGTTGGACGACATGGAGAGTTCCATCAGGAACACCAGCAGCAGCAACTGCAGCAACCTCAAGCGGCCCAACGCTTGCTCAAACAACCACCCAAACCTGTCCAAAACACCATAAAAACATACCTAAACACTCCCCCTCGCTCATAAAGCCCACAGGAGAGGATTCGGAACATCCGACACACCCACATACACATAAATGTCACGCAATGCGCACAAAAACCGCAAAAACACCCAACCACATCAAAAGCCACCATTTTATGCTTTTCTTGGGACGAACTCATGCACATAAGCTCGCAAATGCATAAATAAACAAATATTGTAATTGTCAAAGTACAAAAGCAATAAAATACATTGTTTTACAATCCAAAAGAACAAAAAATAGCACATGCATTTCTTCTCTCTCCTAAAAGAGTCAAAGCATGGCAAAAGGGGACCGCAGCTGGTCAATCCTGCTCGGAATCATCCTCGTCGCCCTCCTCGGAGCTGCCGTCACCCTGGACGCTGCCCACCTCCTCCTCGGAGCCACTCTGCTCCTGGCCGTCTCTACCACCCTCCGGCACCTCATGGATCTCACCGTCAGAATCATCGCCCTCATAATGCGCCCAAGGCTGGGGCTCAGCATAATATCCCTACCACTCAGGCAAGACGGAATAAGGGGGCTGGAAGGGGTCATCCTCGCCATCATCACCCTCAGGCTGGGGCTGCTGACTAGATCCGCCCGCCTGAGAACCAGAAGGAGCCAAAGCCGGTCTGGGCCTCTTCTTCGGAGGCACAACGTCACCAGGCTGGGAGCTGCACCTCCCCCTCCAATGTTCTGCGCTCCTCTGAAACTGGCGCAGCATCTTCACAGCACCGGTGAGCGCCTTCGCCACCTTCCTAAACGTCTTGACTGGAACCTGTTCAATGAAAACAGAAAAGGCAGTCAGAAGCAATCAAATGAAGACAGTAAAGCAGTTAACAGTTGGAATGAATCATAAAAAAGAAAAGATCACTCACAGAGGTGGTCCCATGGGGCAGTCGCAGATGCGGATGGGTCTCAGACATATCAAAAGAGGAGCGGCGAATACTACCCCCAGCCTCATAATCAAAAAAGCGGGGAGGTGCCGGTAGCTGCATCCCCGCTGCCCTCCTAGCAGCCATAACCTGAGGAGTCACCAACAGGGTGAAGACGAACTGGGCATAGTCCCCACCATCAGAAAACTCGGAAGCATCAATACCAGTCCGCAGCCGCTCCAGATCAGGTAGGGCCCGAATATGCCATATCCCAGGAGGAGGATCATGTGGGACGCGAGCAACAGCGCCAGGACCATGCTGTCTGCAAACTCTCTCCCCCAAATACAGGGCATCGCCCTCTTGGCCAACTAACAGCCTCCTCGTCCTGGTCACCAGGGTAGCAGCACCAATCAAGTCCTCACCATACAGACCATGCCAGGGGAAATGTATCAACCCAACAGGGGTACCCCTCAAAGCAATCATAATATCATGGTAGCAAGCCGTCTTACGGGGCTTAACCCCGTCCACCTTCCGACTCTCCCTCGCTCCAAATGACCAACGGCAAATGGCAGGGAACAGATCTGCCGCAATCCTCTCAGGCACCGTCTAGGCGTAACAGCCGAACACCTCATCAGCCCACACCTGAAATCAAAAGACAGAAAGCTTTCAGTGTGCAGCAACAGTAAAAGAAATGGTGACAGAACAGTCAAGTACAGAGGTCAATTCACGAAAAGCAAGGGACATACCTCCAGCACAGTCTGATAAAAATCCAGAGAAGTCACGCTGCCTCTGCTCACCTCTTCAAGGCCCCTGTACACCTGGGCCAAACCAACCTCTCCCCAAGAGAAAGTGGACACCTGGCTCCAATCACGAAGAGGCTCCAGCAAAAGGGTCAAGGCCGTCGTAGAGGCATTGCAAAATAGGGTGTCAGACAACCTGTCCCAGACAAAGGCCCTAGCCAACTACTCAGCTGTAACGGTAGCAGCATCCTCGACAAAAAGACGACACTGATGGGTCAAGGCAGAGTGCAACTCAGCCAGAGGAACCCCATTACCCTTCAAGCGAAGGGTAAATCCAGTCAAAGCTCTGATGGCATCTATGCTCAGCACGCCAGGATCCTCAGAAAAGATCGGCCTCTCCGTGAACCTCAGGCCGGTAATAGCAGTGAAGTCATATGGAGTGATGGTCGACTCACCCCATGATAGATGAAAAGTGTGGGTAGAGTCCCACCAGAACTGCCTGAAGGCTCGCACAAGCTCCACGCTCCTCGGCGTGTCCCCAAAAGCTCTGACAGCTGTGAAGAATGGTCCAAGACCAGCAGCGAAGACCAGTCCCTTAGGACTGTCCGGCAAATCAGAAGAACCCGGAAGAAGACCCCAAATGGTCGCAATAGCCTTAGGGGACCCCTTGGTCCGCAAAGTCTGCAGGTAAGCACAGCACAGGTATCAAAAACCATACTCATCACAATATGTGCATTCATTCATGTGCACTTTTCAAAAATCACCAAATTCTTTCAAAAAGAAGAAGAAAAACAAAAAAGAAAAGTCTTTTCAAAATCATGCACTTCATGCCAAGCATGCAATTCCTATTTGGGTGCGATTTCCCCCAATTCCTATCTCAAACCCTAGAAATCAAATTTCAAAAAAGGAGTTAATCTTTTAAATCGCTTACCCCCTTCTGCTCCAACGTAGAAGTGTGAAAATCAAGACCCGGGTAGAGCCCATGACCCTCGGGGAATCTCTTCCGCTTGTTCCGATCCATAAGCTTCCGTCTCTCGGACAATACTTGTTGCACGTTCCTTCTCAATTCGGCTCGCGGAGGCATTGTCAAAATCTTTGATTTGAATCAAATTGGAGGAAGAATTTTCAAAATTTTCTCTCCTTCCCTCTCTGAGTTCTCGGCGACAATGGGGTTTTTTTAGGGTCTGTCTTACGACCCCTTGTTTTAATTAAAACTGCCTTGGAGACCCCCCTGTCGGACGACAACCATGCTCCATAAGGGGTAATTTCCTCTTTTGCCCTTGGTCAACTTAGTCAAGTCCCTTTGACTGCCTGTCATTAAAATCCATCATTCTTTTGGGTTCAAATGCCCACCTCTCTTGGTCATCACAGAAATTGGCCCGGAATGGCTATAAACTACCCGGTCCGGAAAACCGTACAGTTTCCAACACAGAAATTGGCTCGGAATGGCCTTAAACTACCCGGTCCGGAAAGACCGTAAAGATTTCCACACAGAAATTGGCCCGGAATGGCCTTAAACTACCCGGTCCGGAAAGACCGTATAGATTTCCACACAGAAATTGGCCCGGAATGGCCTTAAACTACCCGGTCCGGAAAGACCGTACAGATTTCTCACACAGTAAAAATTCGCGGGTGACTCCCAAAGAAAAAAGTCATATTCGCGGGTGACTCCCAAAGAAAAAAGTCATATTCGCGGGTGACTCCCAAAGAAAAAAGTCATATTCGCGGGTGACTCCCAAAGAAAAAAGTCATAATCGCGGGTGACTCCCAAAGAAAAAAGTCATAATCGCGGGTGACTCCCAAAGAAAAAATTCATATTCGCGGGTGACTCCCAAAGAAAAAAGTCATATTCGCGGGTGACTCCCAAAGAAAAAAGTCAAATTCGCGGGTGACTCCCAAAGAAAAAAGTCATTGTTGGGTTTTATGGGTCCATGCGCAGCGGAATTAAGCATAAAATTAACACAAAACCCATGCCCTAAGATCCGTTCTATACGATTAAATTGAATTGCTATGAGATAGAATTTACCAACCTAAATTGCTTTCCGGTCTTGAGCTATCGAACGGATAATTATGTGATTCGTAATCACAAACTTTTGATCTTCAAATCTTCGAATCTTCAACTCCTTTGGATCTTCAGATTTGAACTCTAGGTCTTTGATTTGTTTGAACAAAACTAAGACCCTCTTTTGGTAATCCACACAAATATGAATGTCGAGAACAATTCTCGGGTTGGGAATTGCTAGATTCCTAAAACTTATGGAAGAATATTGAGAGTATTTTGTTATGATTTTCCCTTGAAAATTTCGGCCAGACCTTAGGGTTGACAGACCTCACATATTTATACTACTTTAGTGTAAATATGTTTCCTAATCGAATTAGGAGAACAGGCTATCAAAAACGCGTCTGTGGCTAGTTATGTCACGTGACATAAGTAGCCAGTGGCTAGTTATGTCGCGTGACATAACTAGCCAGTGGCTAGTTATGTCGCGTGACATAAGTTGCCAAATACAGAAACTCTCAATCATTCTTCCCTTGGTTCAACCAACTCATTCTATTTGTGTGTGACCCAATAGGATTGTATTATGTTGGCAATGAGTCCGATCATATCGACCCTCATAAGATATAAGCGGACTCTAGCAAGCCATTATGTCTACCCAAATAACACAACATAAGAGTTCACGTTTCCAATGGTACACTTCCATTTTTCCCTTTGTCTCACGATGTTATATTGAACACAAGTCATGGTCCACGTCAACTTGTATTTGTTCAATGCTTTCTCGATCTTGAGTATAATGATAGTCCAATCATATTGGGGTGTGGCCACACGCTTTCATCATTATCACTCATCGAGGGGCCCAAGCAAAACATCTCTCTTTCGAGGGACAAATTCCATCTTGACTTATTATCCTTCCCATCATGAATCCGATCATGCCAAAGATAGCCTTTATAGATATCGTGTTAAGATACCGTTTGACTAAAATCAAACATAACTTTTCATCATATGTAAGGTCATGATAATCTCAGGTCTAGGGACTAAATGAAGTGACCATATGAGATTTAATTATGACATTTGACCATGGCATAAATCTCATACGGGTCATGTCCAGTCACTTGTTCTCTAACAAGTACCCATAATTTCAATGTGCATCTCTATGCATATAATCATCATATGATTATTCATTGACAATTATACTAATTATTCTCTTAATAATCAGGGACGGAAATTATTACAATAAATATGAAAACTATATAATAATCAAATAATAAACATAAACGATAAAGACGATACATAACGGTTTTTCAGTTAAACATAACTAAAGCCTAGGGCATTACACCAACAGTCTCCCACTTGCACTAGGCTCCATTTATGTATCGAATACTCATGGATCTAACATGACCATCATGCTTCCGCCTGTGCGAGGGTCTTTGTAAGTGAATCCCTTATGTCATCATCGGTTGATACTTTGTATATTTTAACGTCTTCTCATTCTTCATGAATTTCTCGAAGAACGTCTAAGTGAGTGTTTGGATCGCTGTTGTGACCTTGATTCCATTGTTTGCACAAGTGGCACCACTATTTGTCATAACAAAAGTTTCACCGATTAGTGATACTTGGAACCTTTCCAAAACACTAATGAACTTTTGATCCAAACTGCCTCTTTTAGCCTCATCATATGTTGCTAAAATTCGGCCTTAGTAGTAGAATAGGCTATAATTTCTGCTTGGAACTTCTTCCAACAAAATTGCACCTCTAATAAGCATAAACACAAATTCTAATTGCGATTTTAACTTTGTTAGTTTGGAAGCTAGCACCTATGTAACCCTTACAACAAGATTAACTTCCAATCTTTCAAATACCAAGAACATATCCTTAGTTATTCTTAAGTACTTAAGGATCATCTTGACTCCCATCCAATGGTTTATATCAGGATCAGATTGGTATCGACTCATCATGCTTAGAGCATATGAGACGTCGGGTCTAGTACAAATCATGGCATACATGACAGATCCAAATGCCGAAGCATATGGAACTTCATTCATTTTCCTTTTGCTCATCAGTTGTCATAAGACAATGAGTATTGCTAAGAGAAGTACCATGATCCATTGACAAGCTACTCTTCTTAGACTCTTCTAAGAATCTTGTCAATGTGAACACTTTGACTCAAACCAATTTATCCTTCTAGATCCATCTTTATAGATCTTGATGCCAAGGATGTAAGCGGCTTCACCCATATCTTTCATTGAGAAACCTTTCCTTGACCAAGACTTAACAGTCTTAAGTGTCGGAACTTGTTTTTCCAATGAGTAAGATATCATTGTAATAAACAATAGAAATAATACCATGCTCCCACTGAATTTCATGCATACACAAGGTTCATCTTCGTACTTGATAAAGTTAAACTCTTTGACCAATTCATCAAAACGAAGATTCCAATTCCTTTAAGCTTGCTTCAACCCATCTCATGGATCTTTGCAACATGTATACTTTATTAGAGTTTCTTGGATCGACAAACTATTCTGGTTGTGTACTCTACACATCCTTAATAATCTTTCCATTTAAAGAAAGTCGTTTGACATCCATTTGTCATATCACATAGTCACAATACGCAATTGAAATTCTAACAGACTTCGATATTGTAACTGGCGAAAAAGGTTTCAACATAGTCAATACTATGAATTAACCTAAATCCCTTTGCTACAATCCTTAGTCATGAAAGTATACACCTTCACATCCATGTCGGTCTTTGAAGACCTACTTGCACCCTTTAGTTTTTACACTTTTAGGTAGCCCAATCAAGTTCCAAACTTGATTGTTAAACATGGATTGTAATTTGGATTCCATGGTTCCTAACCATTTATCCAAATTAGGAGAGGACATCGCTTCTTGATAGCAAGTAGGATCGTCATTCTTAATGACTTCCACTTCATCACTTTTATCAACGAGAAATCACTATTTCTTGAGTTCGGATCGTAACCTATCCAATCTACGATGGTCTTGTGCATCTTGAACCGGTTTCACAACTCCTTTGTGAACTTGGTTCTGTCTCTACTCTTGGTTCCATATTATTTTCGGGTTCTTGAACTTCTTCCAAGATTAATTTTACTCCCACTAGATTCTTTATTGAGAAACTATTTCTCAAGAAACGAATCGTATAGAGCAACAAACATTTTGTTCTCTTTGCGGTTGTAAGATTAATTTCCGAAAATAACCTTTGTCAAATTTGGTGCTAACTTATAAGAGACAAGTCTCTTTACATAAGATTCGCAACCCCAAATCTTCATGAAAGACAAACTATGTTTTCTTCCATGCCACATCTCATGTGGGGCCTTAGGAACCGATTTAGTAAGGACTCAATTCAGTGTAACCGCATTATTTCTAATGCATATCCTCAAAAGGAATTAGGAAAGTCAACTTGACACATCATCGAATGAACCATGTCCTACAAGGTTCACTTCCTCCTATAGACACACCATACAATGTGATGTTCCGGGTGGAGTCAACTTTGAAACGATTTCATAGTTTTGAGATGATTGTCAAACTCTTGGCTCAAATATTATCACCTCGATCTAATCGAAGTACTTAACAGTTTTACCAAGTTATTTTGTACTTCATCTTTGAAATGTTCAAAACATCTCAAACGATTCACCTTCGGACTTCATCAGATAGACATAGTCATATCTAGATAAGTCTTTAGTGAAATGTGATGAAATACCGAAATCTTCCCCTAGCAATGCTTCTTAATGGTCCACATACATCTCATGTATAATGACCAATAAGTCACTAGCCCTCCCACTACTTTAGTGTAGGGTGGTTTGGTCGATAATCTCAATAAACAAGATCCACATTCCTCAAATGATTCATCGTCATATGAGTCTAAAAGTCCATGTTAATGGAGTTTAGATATATGTTTCTTATTTATCTGACCAAGCCGGCAATGCCATATGAACGCGTTGTTCATATTGTTCGGTTCAGAATTCCCATTTATATTTTAGATATCTTCAATATTATTTTGTTTCTTAACATCAAGGATATGAAGACCATTCAATGACATAAGCAATACAATAATCCATATCATTAAATAAATATAAAACTTCTTATTGAAAATAAGAAAATTATATCCTTCATCATCCATTTAAGAAACAGAAATAATACTCCTACTCAAATTCGGAACGTAGTCATACTTGTTCAAAACAAGTACTACTTCACAAGGTAAAGTGACTTCATAAGTCCCTATGGCTAATGTAGCAACCCTTGCTCCATTCTTATGCATAGGTTTAATTTACCTTCTCTGAGTAGCTTTCTATTCTTTGTTCTTTGCACATTTAAACAAATGTGGGATCCAATCCTGTATCATATACCCAAGAACAAGAAGTCGAAAAGAAAATATCTATCATATAGATACTTGAAGTAGTAGCAATCATATTGCCCTTCTTCACCTTTTAGGCCTTCCTAATAAGCCTTGCAATTTTGCTTCTAATGAAAATCTTATTGCAATGATAGCAAACTGCATCCCCTTTTGAGACACTTTGGGTTTAGCCTCTTCGGCTTTGCAACTTTTGCCTTAGGTTTAGCAACTTTTGCTTTACCTTCTTTTCCTTCCTTTATGAACCCTTTTATTGTGTTAACCATTAACACAATTTGCGGATTGCTCCTTCTTTCATCATATGAATTAAGAGCCTTCACCACAACATATATCTTTTGCCTAGCTTGCACTTGGAACATTTCCCTTTTGCGTTATGCTAGAACAAAAGAATATTTATCATGTGCTCAAGGTTCTTCATAAGAGCCTTTAAACATGGTGGCAAATATATGGCAAGCAATATTGTCAGAATCATCAATATGTTTCTAATGTTGCTTCCTCATTTGCCCTTTGCAACATTTGCAATGGGTTCAATAGGAACGGATTCGTCAAGAACATACACATTATGTATTGTTCCTTTCGAACTTTGTCCTTTATAAGGACGAATCGCAATTATCATTATGTAATGCTGTTTCTACAACAAAATATACAAATTATATGAACACATATCAATATCAACACATTTATCATTTAAGAGCAAATAATGTATTTTACAAATACTCCCACTAAATCATACACCTTCCAATGCTAATAAGCATAATATGCATTTAGATGGGCTAAGATCCAACTTTAATTTAATCTCAAGTACGCTATGGCGCACCGCTCAAGATTAAACTAATTAGGTAGAAAACATCAATCATATCGTATATGACTCTTAGGATCTTTTATGAGATTTATTTAAGACATCATATGTCTAAGCATATTTTAATCTCATCTTATGCCTTGGGTCCAAAACCATTTTGATAACCCAATTAAGTTCATTCATATTAAACGTATAGGAACCACCATTTCCTCATGTTGCTCGCAAACGGAATAGAATCAAAGTACCTTGCTATGGCAAGCCCACCCAAAACTATCCGAATGGTCTCAAGTGTTTTAATCATGAATTGGCATAAAAGAACTTAAAAGTTAAATGAAGGTTCTTTAAGGTAGATTATAAGCATATCAGCAAAGATAGTCATAATCATGCACCTGGTAAGTTCCCAGGAAGATAGGTGAGCCACAAGGACTACTTAAGTACCAACTCTTCCTTAGACAGTAACTCTCCTAGTCATGCACAATTAGAAATCAACTCTGATTTGGCAACATAATCACTACCTTTTATAAACAATTAGTTTCCTTTTAAAATTTCGCGTAATTATGACTTGTTTCCATAAACAATCATAAAATCCAAAATTTACAATGTCTAAATCTAAACATATTAGGAAACTATAAATCAATGTTTCAACTAAACATCTAATAAAATTCTTAACACTTAAGAACAATTAATTCATGCTTCGCAACAATTAATAAAACACATTTGAATTAATTAAGCATGCATCATAAACAATGAATTAATCTAGCATAGTCCTATAAATTTTATTTCCAGAAATTTATAGCATCCAGATTAAGACATAAAACATCTCAGATTGCAAACACAATCATAGATTAGCAGAAAAATTAAACAAACTGATTCTGCCTAGATTTGGCTTATTATGTCGCGTGACATAACTAGCCAGTGGCTAGTTATGTCGCGTGACATAATTGGCCAGATTACCAGATTTCCTCCTGTGGCCTACTATGTCGCACGACATAGATAGCCAGTTCGCAGGATTTCCAGATTTCAATCAATTCAGATTACATGCAATTAAATCATATAAAACAACCCTTTTACAGATTTAATTCAACATAATTCGAAAACGATTTTCACATTGTTTCACATAAACAATCAAAATTCTATCGCATACAAAAACATGCAACGAACATATAAACAATTTATATAATCATTCTAGCATGTTAATTCAAACTTAACTACACGAACGGGGCTCTGATACCACTGTTGGGTTTTATGGGTCCATGCGCAGCGGAATTAAGCATAAAATTAACACAAAACCCAAGCCCTAAGATCCGTTCTATACGATTTAATTGAATTGTTATGAGATAGAATTTACCAACCTAAATTGCTTTCCGGTCTTGAGCTATCGAACGGATAATTATGTGATTCGTAATCACAAACTTTTGATCTTCAAATCTTCGAATCTTCAACTCCTTTGGATCTTCAGATTTAAATTCTAGGTCTTTGATTTGTTTGAACAAAACTAAGACCCTCTTTTGGTAATCCACACAAATATGAATGTCGAGAACAATTCTCGGTTTGGGAATTGCTAGATTCCTAAAACTTATGGAAGAATATTGAGAGTATTTTGTTATGATTTTCCATTGAAAATTTCGGCCAGATCTTAGGGTTGACAGACCTCACATATTTATACTACTTTAGTGTAAATATGTTTCCTAATCGAATTAGGAGAACAGGCTGTCAAAAACGCGTCTGTGGCTAGTTATGTCGCGTGACATAACTAGCCAGTGGCTAGTTATGTCGCGTGACATAAGTTGCCAAATACAGAAGTCATGGTCCACGTCAACTTGTATTTGTTCCCTTTGTCTCACGATGTTATATTGAACACAAGTCATGGTCCACGTCAACTTGTATTTGTTCAATGCTTTCTCGATCTTGAGTATAATGATAGTCCAATCATATTGGGGTGTGGCCACACGCTTTCATCATTATCACTCATCGAGGGGCCCAAGCAAAACATCTCTCTTTCGAGGGACAAATTCCATCTTGAATTATCATCCTTCCCATCATGAATCCGATCATGCCAAAGATAGCCTTTATAGATATCGTGTTAAGATACCGTTTGACTAAAATCAAACATAACTTTTCATCATATGTAAGGTCATGATAATCTCAGGTCTAGGGACTAAATGAAGTGACCATATGAGATTTAATTATGACATTTGACCATGACATAAATCTCATACGGGTCAAGTCCAGTCACTTGTTCTCTAACAAGTACCCATAATTTCAATGTGCATCTCTATGCATATAATCATCATATGATTATTCATTGACAATTATACTAATTATTCTATTAATAATCAGGAACGGAAATTATTACAATAAATATGCAAACTATATAATAATCAAATAATAAACATAAACGATAAAGACGATACATAACGGTTTTTCAGTTAAACATAACTAATTCGCGGGTGACTTCCCAAAGAAAAAACAGTCAAGTTCGCGGGTGACTTCCCAAAGAAAAAATAGTCATATTTCGTGGGTGACTCCCAAAGAAAAAAGTCACATCTTCGGGGTGACTCCCCTTGGAACAGTCACTCTCGGGTATAAAACCCGTAGCCTTTCATTGGCACCCTCATCTTCAAACAAACTACGATTCGGCTTGATTCCCCCACAGGATAAAGAGGTCCAGCCACTTGACCATCTTGGTCACCTCTTTCCCCGCCGTTCGTGTCCGGCTCAGGATTCTCATTGTGTCGACGACCCCACTTCCCGTGGAAGTGACGTCGCCGAGGGGCTCTGTGAGTACCCCGATCCGAACCCATGATTTGGATCCACTTTAAATAAAATTTTGGCTTACATAATTGCTAAAGAAGCAAATAATGTCCAAAAACCCCAGCAGCCCAACAGTCCATTGGGCCTGCCAAGCTCTCGGCCCAATATGGCCAAAAGGAGTACGCTATCATCCGACATAGAAGTGACTAAGGCGGTTTAACTGCTTTTGTCGTGCGACATAAGAAGCCCCATCAGCCTGCCTATAAATACAAGGCATGGCTGATCATTTTGAGGGACCAAGAGTGAGAATTAGGGAGAATATCAGTATTATAGGGGAAACTCTGTCCAAATAGAGTCTCTCTCTCTCTCTCACACACACACACTCACCTCCCTCCTCACCACACATACTTCAAGGTCAAAGTCCAAAGAAGCTCCCTTTGTTGGTGTGTAGAAGGGGTAGACACCATACTATTGGTGATCTCACCTTGTGGACTACAATAGGTAGCCACTAAACTCTTCTCCCTCTTTAAATAAGGTCTTTTCATACATTGCATGCTTACTTGCCTTTACATTATGTAAAAATCGGGATTTTTGCATGATAAAGGTGGTGGAGAAGTGAATCTTCAATATTCACTTCTCCCCACCTCAGATCTGTACATTTGGTCATCTTAGGACCAATAAAGATTCAATATTTATGCATTTACTTGGAGTTAGGAGGTGATGGCTACTTCAAAGTGGCCAAAAACATGTGATTTATCACATTTGGTCACTAAAGCCATGTGATCCTCCCATAATACTCATTATTATTGTCATATTTATTGTTTACAGTAGTTAAATGTGCTTGGTTTGCCTTGAGGAACAAACGGGAAACAAACAGACTGAAGGGCACATAAATGGCCTATCTATGTCGTGCGACATGGGAATCCATGGAGATCCTGTGTCATACGACATAGAGATCCCAGAAGGCTGTAAAGCCATTCTTGGACTTCAGATCTGTCCAGTTTATTCCCTCTGCAACTCAGAGCTTTCCTAAGCATTTTAGTGGCTCCAAAGCCACTATTTGAGTGCCTATGATCCGTTTGGGTGCGATTTATTGGAGGCGGATTGTCATTAGGACATGGATAACCTCGGATGTTCCATGTCGCATGATATCCGTATCATTCAAAGTCTATCGTGACTTTGATCACTCCCGTCAATCCCAAACTGAGCTTTAGACCTTCAAATAGTGTCTTTGCTAAGTTAAATAAATGTCATTTCATTTTCAGAAACTGTTTGGTCTTTGTGATAAGACAATCTGACCAGGAGACATCATGTCGTGCGACACCCTCTGCCTAAGAGGTGTTGTGTCAGATGACATAGAAATTCCCTGGACAGATTGTCTTACTTTCTGCCTTGTTATGAATAATCATAATATGTAAAAGGGTGTGGCCCCCTGTCATGGTTCACAAGTTGTACTCAGCTTCCGTATTATCAATAAAAATGTCAAATTTGCATTTTTTCACACATCAATACATATTGCACACACACTTTGAATGTCCAAAAGTTGTCCAACGTTGATTGAAAGACTCAAAAGAGGCGTGTTGGGTGAACTCTCTAGTTCTTCCCAAACACGTAACCAGACTCACGGACTCAAAATCTCTTAAAAATAGGTTTTTCAATGTTTTCCTCTAAAAACGGCATGGCGACTCCCAAAACCGAAGTTTTCAAAAACTTGTCGTATCATTTTCAAATGCAAAAAGAAACTTTTCAAAAAAGGGGGAAATGATTTATCGACGAGATATAACAATAATATTTTTCGGGCGAGCGTTCATTCAACTTCATGGCGAAATTTCGGCATGACTCCTCGTTAGTACGTGTCAAGAATTCGACATGATCTCACGTTAGCACATGTCAAAAACACGTCATGACTTCTTGCGAAGCCATGTCGAGAAATCGACATGTACATACATCGAGACATGTCAAAATTTTGACATGTACTCACGTTAAGTCATGTCGTGAATTTCGACATGAAGAGGGAGGGTACGCCGAGACTTTGGAAACGAAGTACGACTCGAAATTTGTGAGAAAGTTTTGAAAATCGAGTTTGAAAACGTTTCGAAAAGTGTTTTTTGCCAAAAACCAACCGGTCACGGTAAAAAGTGTGTCACGGACAAGTGTGGCTCCTAACATTCTATAGGCCGGGAGGACTTTAGACGCTCAAGCGTAGGCGAGACATATCACCGTCTGCGATGCCGTCCGTACACTCCAAGGGTTCTAACTCTATATGCGGGTAGTGTGCGAGTAGTGTGAAGGCCATTTCTAAAAAAAAAAAAATTTTGTAAAAAGAGTTTTCAAAATGCAATAATTACAAGTATGCAAAAAGAAAAAACCAAAAGAATAAGACCATAAGCATGGCAAAAGGGGACTGCCTGTAGCGTTGTGAGAAAATTTTTGTCTTTTCATCTTTTGAGTCGCCACCTATATTATTCGATTGGAAACATAGGAAAACCATTTTGAAAGAGATTTGGGTTCGGGGCTTAGGTTATGAAATGGGTAGGTCAAGGAGCATCCATTTCATCCAATCCGGAGATCGGTCTTGCTAAAGAAAAGAGAGGTTTTCAATCTTTTTAATAAAATAATTAAAGAAGAACAAATAAATCCTAATCAATATCTTGATTAGGAATGTCGGATTGTATGCTTCGAGATCGCCTTCATTGACTGAAGGGACTCTAGGCTAATCCTTTTTATGGGATTACACTACTCTAAAATCAATAGAGAGTTTGAGAAGAGAAACGAAAGTTTAAAGGATGATTACCTTTTGAGGAGAGATTCGGACAGAGTTTCGACTCAAGTTTAGAGTCGAACCTTGATTCGGACAGAGCTTCGCCTCGATCCTTGACTTGGATCTTGATGCGGACGGAGCTTCGCTTTGGTCCTTTGATTCGGGCTTCGATGTTCGTTAATCAACAAGGTTGATGAACAAACTTTAGGTGATTTAGGGTGATTTTGTAGGAATCTTTCAGGGAGAGAAACCTACAAAATGTGTGTGTTGTGTGAAATTGTCGACCCCTGAAACACTGGAAGTCATCCAGTATTTATAGGAGGTTGGAGAGGTGAAGGTGGAGAGGGAAATTACCCTAGGAAGGTTCCAGAACTCAGTTCTGATTGGATACCCGAATTGATAAGGTTTTATCCAAAAAGGGAGTTTGACACGGAGAAGGAGAGTGATTTCTGCACATCCTGTCGAGGGGATATCTCGCGCGAGATATGATATCTCGTGCGAGATAACTAGTTTGATGGCTATTTTGTCCTCTTCAGTTGTTCCGTTAGTCAGTTAGGTCCAAAACTAACGAGGTTAGTTAGAAACTTAACGAAACATGACGAAACTGATATGCTTTCATCAAAACATAAAAGAGAGATGAAGAGTAGTGTAATCATGTAATTATGAGTTCAGAATGGGGTGTCTACAGAGCCCCTCGGCGACAGGTCTTATGAAAGAAGAAGCGTCGTCGATAGAAAAGACATCATTCTGAACACTGGGATGGTCGTGCCGCACGGCTGCCTACGTATCTCTATCGGAGAATCAGACCAAAACGTAGTTCGACTCCAAAACACGAAAAGGTTGCTTTAGGTATTTTGAAAATCATTTTTTTTTGAAAATCGAGGAGATTTTATTTTTGAAAAGGCAAATCCATACTGAGGAATCACATCCTGACCCACCCCGAATATACTGTTTGTCGAGTGAGGTGACGATCTTGGCGATTCAAGACCGGGCTTTTGTTGAGGTGACGATCCTGGCGATTCAAGACCGAGCTTTTGTTGAGTAGTACTTGACATACTACTTGTAGATGCTTGACACACCTACTTGGCGACGATCCTGGCGATTCAAGACCGAGCTTTTGTTGAGTAGTACTCGACATACTACTTTTAGATGCTTGACACACCTACTTGGTGACGATCCTGGCGATTCAAGACCGAGCTTTTGTTGAGTAGTACTTGACATACTACTTGTAGATGCTTGACACACCTACATGGTGACGATCCTCCTGTAAGGGCGCTGAATCGGGCTTTTGATGGTGAGTACTTGACATACTTACCCTAGATGCTTGACACATCTATTTGATGACGATCCACCTGTAAGGGCGCTGAATCGGGCTTTTTTGTTGGTGAGTACTTGACATACTCACCCTAGATCCTTGACACATCTATTTGATGACGATCCACCTGTAAGGGCGCTGAATCGGGCTTTTTTGTTGGTGTATGCTTGACGCATGGCACTTGACGTGATGGATGCTTGACGCGATGGTTGCTTGACGCGATGGTTGCTTGACGCGATGGTTGCTTGACGCAAAGGTTGCTTGACGCGATGGTTGCTTGACGCTTTAATTTGATGCATTGATATATGGAAAGGTAGGCAAAATCCAAACACTCAACATGTTTGATCTAATTCTTGAAAGTAGGCACTTGACGTGCTTTACGCACTTTATTCCTGCAAGAGGGTTAGTGAAAGCATTTCCATAACAACATACATTCACTTAAGCATTTGTTTGTTCAAGACGATCAATGTGCACTCGACTCCAAGAATCAGCGGGGAGAATGAGTTCTATTATGTGAGAATTGAAAATCGTTTGTGGTTTAGATTTTGGTTTAGAAGACCAACTCGTGAGGTCCATCTAAAGATCGAATGAGACAATCGTCTAATAGGATTCCGTTGAGATAACCGAAGTTCAACGCTAAGGTTCAGGATACTTCAAGGATTTTTCATTGTCACAGGACTTTTTCATCGTCAAGCCCAAGGTCCAAACCACTCCAATGGCTTTTGCTATGTAGAACTTATGATGCCTAATCCAAAGCATGTATTTTCCAAGGCTTCTCTCGACACTAAGCCCCAAGACTTCTTGTATGATGTAGATGACTTCGCGAACAGGCTTGTGAGGCTGCGTGAATTGAAGAAGGATCCCCTCCTTTTTCCCTTTGAATTTTTTTTTTCTTTCTTAGTGACGCACCCTGGTTTTTGCCTAGACCGCCCTTTCGGGTTTTCAATCTAGCGGGCATCTCTTTTGCGTCTTTTGTTTTTGTTGTGCTCTAACTTTTGCCTAGGTCGCTCTTTACGAGATTTCAACCTAGAGAGCCATTTTTTTATTTTATTTATTTTTTTTTTTTTTGAAAAGTATATTTACTCGAAGAGGACTGATTTGGAAGAATCTCATTAAGGAGAAAGATGAGATCTCAAGTTTAGTTGAGGAGAGACGGACTCTATTTTTGGAAGGTTATCCAAGCATTGGCTCTTTTTGGGGGAGTATATTCTCTAATGATGAGAGTGAGAAGCGAAGAGGTAAGCCCCTAATGCAGATTTGATTACTCTTGAGAGTTTGAGTAGAGATTGACTGGGGGAGGAAAGGTTAGGAAGCCCCAGTTTTGCTGCTTGGATTTCAAGAGTGTGTATGAGAATGGCTAAGAAGAAGCCCCTAGGCTCAACAAAGAACGCTATATGGCTCAAATGTCTAGAAAAGTCATTTTACCTTTAATGGACCTTGCATCATCTAGAAATGTCTTAACGAGTTTGAAAAGAAAGCCAATCATTAGTACTACTTAAGGCTAAACATTGATGTTGAAAGTCTTCTTCATTCGCGTTGCCATTCGGGCTTCATTGTAAGAGGATGTTGAGGGATCCTCTTTTCTTCATTGATATCACTTGACTCTTCTTCTTTGAGGGAGAGTCCTTCTTGCCTTTGTTGAAATTTCATCCTTGTTGTGGGGCGATGAAGGCTTGAGAGTTTTTTTTTTTTTTTTTTTTCTTTTTTTTTTTTTTTTTTTGATGCTCTAATTTTTGCCTAGGAGGAATTGAGGAGTTTCGACCTAGCGAGCTTTTTATTTATTTTTGTACTCTCAAAGCCTTGAATTGAGTAGCCCCACTCTTCTTGGGATGAATGTTGACAGCAGCGCCTTTGGCTTCCTTCGTTTGTTGATCTTCGACTTTCAACATGAGTAATGTTTAGCCTTAAGCCTTCTAAGGATAGTTTTCATTTCAAACTTGTTTAGATGTTTCTATTTTTCGTGATGATTTAAGGAATGAGTGTCCACTATTCAGCATGGATCAAATGATACTCATAAAGAAAAACAACTCTTGGGAAAGTGTTTAGGATAAAGAGATAACTTTTATTGATAAGGAAATTCGAAATGCACTCGATAGTTTACTTGACACAAACTAGAGAGGATAGAGATGGACTAGAATGACGTAACGACTCTTCGAGAACATACTAGGAAGTTGACCTAATCTATATTTTTTTCTTTTTTTTTCTTTTTTTTTTTTCAAAGGAAAAAGGGAGAGGACGATCGGAGCCCCAAGATGGTGATGCTTCAGTTGATCTTGTCGGCTTCATACAAGTCTTGGATGACATCCCTCAAATTGTAGCAATTGTTGGTGTCATGACCACTAAACTGATGGTAATCACAAAATTTGTCGTGGTCCCAATCTTCTCTCACTTTCTTCGGATGATAGTCTTCCATTGGCTTCAATTTTCCTTGGCCTACTAGATCATCGAACATTTCCTTAAGAGTAGCTCCACCAAAATCATGATAGGTACGACCGGTGCTCCCCTTTGTTGGACAATTCTCCTTTTCTGAATTCTTTCTAAGAAGGATCAATTCATCAACTCTAAGGCCCGATTTATGGAGTTCGAGAAAACTAGGGAAGTAATTGCCGGCAAGCTTCTCTTGGTACTCTTCAAGGAGACATTGAAGTAGGATGTGAATTTGTTCGTCTAGGCTTGGCCTATCAACGATTTCAATCGGTTTGATCCTCCATCTCTTGACGAAGTCTCGCGAATGATTCATTCGGAAGTTGCTTGGTTTGCTCAAGGTCTCTCCTAGTAGTACGGTAAGTGGAGTTGTCCTCATATTGCTTTTGGAAGGTACGACTAGCAAGTGGCCAATCGAGCCTTGTGGAGAGTGGAAGATTCATGTACCAATCTCTAGCGGCACCATCAAGGGTTTGAGGGAAGCATTGAACTAGCAAGTTGTCATCGACACCCATAGATAGCATGGCCCAAGAGTAGGTTTCCAGATGGATTTTTGGACAAGTAGTGCCATTAAATTTGGCAATGTCAGGTGTCTTGTATTTTCTAGGAAGCTTTGACATGGATTGACGAAGGGTGTCATAGTCAATAGAGAGCGAGGCTCCCTTACTCACATCGAGGGATGCAAGTTTCTTTTCTAACATTGCCATCGTAAGGGGTTCATCCTTGCTTTCTTTCTCGGAAGCATAGCTCTCATTGTCAGAGGAGGAAGATGATGAGCTAGGCACATACACCTTTTTCTTGTGCTTGCGGTGTCTTTTAGCCTTCTTAGTGTATGATACTTCATCATCGGAAGAAGTCTCATTCTCTTTCTTCTTTGAGCTTAATTCGGCCAATTGTAGTTTCATGGCTCCGAGTTCATCAACTATGGCTTTCATTTCCCCGGCTTGAATTCTTCTTTCAAGTTCTAATCGGGCCTCCATTTCATCGGATTGGGCTTGTAGCATTTCTTCATATCGAATCCTTTGATCCTCAATTTCCTTCTTGAGTGCTTCGGAATTCATCGTGTCGGAAGGAAATTGAAATGCTACCGTTGGAGAGGTAAGGGAGCTTGACGACCTTAGAGATGAACTAGAGATATCCCAACGAAACGTCTTTTAGAATATTAGCCCCAAACGATCCTAGATGGAGAAAAGGATGATGGTTAAAATTACCTCACGAGTGATTTTTTTTTGAAGTTTTATTTTTATTAGAGACGGAGTTTTGACTCAAGGAGGGAGCGCACATCGATCATCAATTACAAACACAGATTCTGCAAATAATATCTCGCGCGGGAGTAGGTAATCTCGCACGAGATAACCATTCGGAGAGATGGATTTTATTCCTTTTTATTTCCTAAATTCATGGTCGGACGGACAAAGGTCCGTTTTCTATCTAGTATCCTAGGTAAATCTTACAGGTATACATAATTCGAACCAACCCTAGGGACTTGGTAATTGATCATTCTTTGTAGAGTAAAGCCACGTAAAATTGACCGGAAGGATATCTTTTCTTTAAAGGGACTTCCGAAAGGGTCATTCCGAAGGGACATTTCCGAAGGGACTTTGTTTTTCCGAAGGGATTTTTCCGAATCCTTTCTCGATAGTCAATTTTACATTAGCTTTATTTTGGTCAAAGACAAGAAAGATTACCAAGTCAAAACCGACCGGTCACGGAGTGTTCCTAGAAAGACAATCTACATGATATGTGGCGATGCAGGGCTGGAAGGCTAGGCTCCCCGCGATATGACAATCTAGGTGGATTGAATACGCGGAGTAGGATGATCCAACTTCGGAGAGACCGGCGACTAGGTGGTTACCGTCATCCGTCCTTAGTGTGGGTCCCGGGTTAGTCGGGGTATGTAGTGCAATGACAGATATAAATGAGTGCGCGTGTGTGATAGTCAATCTAGGTGATAGATAAAATAGAGAGTTTTTTTTTTTTTTTGAAAATCAAAAGGAAAACAGATAGTGGCCGCACCAAGTGGTTGCCTACGTTTCTCCCAAATTAGGAAGACTCAGGCCGTCGTAGTTCCACATAAAGAGAGAGAAAGAGAGATAAATAATTCAATTTACAACTCCCGAATCCCCAATGGACCGGACTTTAATTAAATAAAACCCAATCGCACGCAGTTCATAAATAATAATCAATTATTTAAAGAAAATAAAGGTCCGAGTTCTACACCTTAAGGGAGGCCTTAAGATGCAGGAACTCTGCAGATAATGAATTCTGGGATCCCCCTTGCGTGTTTGGCTCTCGTCTTGGA
This sequence comes from Adenophora triphylla var. japonica, assembly GCA_022495995.1. Taxonomy (NCBI): domain Eukaryota; kingdom Viridiplantae; phylum Streptophyta; class Magnoliopsida; order Asterales; family Campanulaceae; genus Adenophora; species Adenophora triphylla. The sequence continues at coordinate 125,346 of JAFEMH010003147.1, forward strand.
TTATGAGATGAACGGGAGAAACCAGAAAACAACCAGACTGGAGGCCATATCTCGCGCGGGATATGATATCTCGTGCGAGATATGCCTCATCTGAGAGCAGAAAATTCGAATTTAATTTTTTTTTTTGAAAACCTCTCTTTTAATTTTGACGCAAGTTTAAGCCTCTTAATTTTAAGTCCCCAGCAGAGTCGCCACTGTAGCGTTGTGAGAAAATTTTTGTCTTTTCATCTTTTGAGTCGCCACCTATATTATTCGATTGGAAACATAGGAAAACCATTTTGAAAGAGATTTGGGTTCGGGGCTTAGGTTATGAAATGGATAGGTCAAGGAGCATCCATTTCACCCAATCCGGAGATCGGTCTTGCTAAAGAAAAGAGAGGTTTTCAATCTTTTTAATAAAATAATTAAAGAAGAACAAATAAATCCTAATCAATTTCTTGATTAGGAATGTCGGATTGTATGCTTCGAGATCGCCTTCATTGACTGAAGGGACTCTAGGCTAATCCTTTTGATGGGATTACACTACTCTAAAATCAATAGAGAGGTTGAGAAGAGAAACGAAAGTTTAAAGGATGATTACCTTTTGAGGAGAGATTCGGACAGAGTTTCGACTCAAGTTTAGAGTCGAACCTTGATTCGGACAGAGCTTCGCCTCGATCCTTGACTTGGATCTTGATGCGGATGGAGCTTCGCTTTGGTCCTTTGATTCGGGCTTCGATGTTCGTTAATCAACAAGGTTGATGAACAAACTTTAGGTGATTTAGGGTGATTTTGTAGGAATCTTTCAGGGAGAGAAACCTACAAAATGTGTGTGTTGTGTGAAATTGTCGACCTCAAACACCGGAAGTCATCCAAGATTTATAGGAGGTTGGAGAGGTGAAGGTGGAGAGGGAAATTACCTAGGAAGGTTCCGTAATCTCGCCCGATTGGATACCCGAATTGATAAGGTTTTATCCAAAAAGAGAGTTTGACACGGAGAAGGAGAGTGATTTCTGCACATCCTGTCGAGGGGATATCTCGCGCGAGATATGATATCTCGTGCGAGATAACTAGTCTGATGACTATTTTGTCCTCTTCAGTTGTTCCGTTAGTCAGTTAGGTCCAAAACTAACGAGGTTAGTTAGAAACTTAACGAAACATGACGAAACTGATATGCTTTCATCAAAATATAAAAGAGAGATGAAGAGTAGTGTAATCATGTAATTATGAGTTCAGAATGGGGTGTCTACACTGCCCCAAATGCCAGGAAAACACAAGCAAACTGCCTGCATAAATGCTCAGAATCACCCTGTCCAACTGTTCAAACTGCCAACTGAAACTGCCCTGTATTACCTTCCTTTGTCGTCCGACACAGGACTTCCCCAGGAAAGGGATGTCGTCCGACAAATAATATCTCACCAGCAGAAACCAGACAACCAGCAAGGGGGTAGGAGGAGAACCCCACCACCAAACACCAACATACCAAGGTATCATAAACAAGTAGGCACATAAGCATGGCAACACACAAGCCATGACTCGTACACAAAAAGAATGAGAAAATTGTCCAAGTTGATTAAAGAAAGTTAGACCCTCTAACAAAATTGGTTTAGAAACTCAATTTAAAACGTCTCCCCAGCAGAGTCGCCACTGAACATACCCCGATCCGCATGCCGAATGCATGGGAAGTTTGAAAAAGGTTTTAATTTATTATTTTGAAAAGGAACGGGAATACGAACGCGGTTTAATAAAAAGTTAAAGAGTCGCCACTCCGTTTTTAGGAAAACATCGAAAAACCATAAACACATAGTTGGGTTCGGGGGTCAAGTTACGACGTGGGAAGAGAATATAGAGCTCACCCACGTCGCCTCTTTTGAGACTTTCAATCAAACAAGGACAACGTATATCATTCTAGGTGTGTGCAAATCGTGTCGACAATCAAAACATGTAAATTTGGATTTTATTAATAAAAACAAGATACAACTTGTGAGCCATTAAAATGGGGGCCACACCCTTACAATTGATGAACTTAAATTACAAGGAAGGGATGAGGCAGTCTGTCCAGGGACTTGAGTGTCGTACGACACAGAACTTCCTCAGGAGAGGGTCTGTCGTATGACACAGGATTACCTGGTCAGACTGTCTCTTACATGGGGGGTGCAAAGGCCACCAATACTATTCTAACGCTAAAAGAAGTAAATCATTACACTAAACAAGGCTTGAAACTACGAAAGGGAATCAATCTGGGTTTAACTGAAGTCACTGAAGTCAAATCAACTTTCTGGGATCCTATGTCGTATGACACAGGATGCCTTGGGCAGTCTATGTCATACGACATAGACATCCTCTGTCAGTGAGCTTCACTAGATTGATCCACACTGCCCAGAATGATAAAATCAGACTAAAATACTAACTCAACACAATAAAACAACAGTAATAAGTGAGTATTGTGGGAGGTTCATGTAGCTTTGATGGCCATATGTGAATGATCACATATTTTGGGCCATGATGAAGGGGCCATCACCTCCTAACTCAAACAAAGATGATCAAGATTCAAACTTTAATAAAACTAAGTTTACTATGTCCAGATCTAAGATGAGGAGATGTGAATATTGAAGATTCACATCTCCATCATCTTGATCACATAAGAAACCCAAATAGGTCACATGTTATCAAATAGCATTAACAAACATGGCAATGATTGAACAAGTAAGATATAAAGAAAGATAGGAGGGATTTAGGGTCTACCTATTGTAGTCCACAAGACAAAGCACCAATAGTATGGTGTTTGTCCCTTCAAACCTCCAACAAAGATGATCACCTTTCTCCTTGATTTGGATGTGTGTGTGTGTATTAGGAGGGAGGTGAGTGTGTGTATATGTGAGAGAGGGTCTCAGTATATATTTCAGCAGAGTAACCTTACTCAAAAAAATCCTCCTAAAATGAGCAGTAGAGCCTTGTATTTATAAGCTACTGGAGATGGGCTTCCATGTCGTACGACATGGGACATTAACCGCCTTAGGGTTGTCCTGTGTCGGACAACACCGGTCTTCCTATGGGCAGAATGGGCCGAAGGAAGGCAAGCCCAAAAAACTTAAGTTTGGGCAAGCCCAAAACTAATGCATATAAATAATTAGGCAAGCCCAAAACTAAGGTAGGCCCTTTGTAACTCAAGGAAAGCAGGCCCAAAAACACGAGTTCGGGTCGGGGTACTCACAACTAGTCCTGCACAAGTATTTTCACATGCTGAGTAATTGAGATCACTTCCTTGCAGCTTCCAACTGACAAAGTAAATGGCGTTTTCTACCCGATAGTCCTTCTTTTCCTCAGCCAGCATAGCCCCAACTGCCGTATCAGTGACAGTGAGATAGAGCAGAGGAGGTTTCTATCCATGTGGGGGGCACAACACCGGGAGATGTACTAGGTACGCCTTGATTTGGTCAAAGGCATCCTGGCATTCCTCATTCCATTCTGTGTCCACATTTTTCTTCATGAGCTTGAAGATGGGCTCGCACATGGTAGTCAGTTGGTTGACAAAACGGCTGATGTACTGTAACTTGCCCATAAAGCTTTTGACTTTTGTCTGAGTTCGAGGCGGCCTCATGTCCATAATAGCCTTGATCTTTTGGGGATCTGCTTCAATGCCTCATTCTGTGACCATGTACCCAAGCCTTTTCCCCTTGTTACTCCAAAGGCGCATTTTGCAGGGTTTAGTCTCATGGAATGTTGCCTTAACCTCTCAAAGAACTTTCGCAGGTCGACAAAGTGCTTTCCATCCACACCTTTCGAATGGATTATCATGTCATCGACATAGACCTCAATTTCTTTGTGGATCATATCGTTAAAGAGTGCGGTCGCTGCCCTTTGATACGTAGCCCCGACATTCTTAAGCCCCAAAGGCATCACCGTGTAGCAGTATGTCCCCCATGGTGTGGTGAAGGCTATCTTCTCTTGGTCCTCTTCGGCCATCTTAATCTGATTGTAGCCAGCGAAACCATCAACGAAGGATTTGACTTCGAACTTGGCGGTGGCATCTAACAGAATATCTATGTTCGGAAATGGATAGTTGTTCTTGGGACTAGCCTTGTTCAGATCCCGAAAATCGACACAACAGTGCACCTTCCCATTGGCTTTAGTCACAGTCACGATATTTGATAACCAGGTTGGGTACTCAATGACCCTGATGAATCCTACCCGCAGCAGCTTCTCAATCTCTTCCTTAAGATGTAGAGACCACTCTGGCTTAATCTTTCTTAACTTCTGTTTTACTGGTTTGGCATCGGGTGCCAGAGGGATCCTGTGCTCCACAATCGAACTATCCAGCCCTGACATGTCCTTATAAGACCATGCGAACACATCCATGTATTCTCTGAGCAGGTTGACCAGTTTGTCCCGTTCAGCCCCTTGAAATAAGTTCCCGATCTGTATCTCTTTAGGTTCCTGGAAAGTACCCAAGTTAACACTTTTCAAAAACTCCTCGGCAGCTTGGGCCCGGTTTTCCTCTTTATCGGTAACCTGCTTAAATATTTCTTTAATGTATTGTTTATTTAGTGTGTTTGCATCTTGTTAAAATGATTCATTATTAACTGTTGTTAAGTTATTAGTTAATTTATCATTTGTTAAGTTGGCAATAAGGGGATACTCGGAAAGATCTATCATTTCATTCAAAGCGAAAGGGAAGATAACATTTGCTACATATTCATAATCTTCAGGCGTGAGGCCATCAGATGATTCAGAGGACTGGAATTCGAAGACTCCTGACCCAAACGACTCTTGACCCTAGTGAATCTTGACCCTACACTACTTATTGACCAAAGTGTTTGACTGGGTTGGACAGGGGGGTTACTCTTTGCTGCTCCTGCCTTGGGGAGAAGCAATTTTGTTGGAGACCTTATCCTACTGTGCATCCTTCAAACCCTTACTGCCCTTGCTGACATCATTCCCATGGGGGAGCTTTGGCTGATCTGGTGCAATCACATCCATTTGCATCTCTGGGGTAATGGGACCAGTTGCACTTTCGGCATCTGAGAGATAGCTTTCTCCGTCATCAAAGTCTTCTTGTTCATTCACTCTTCTTTCCACATTTTTTCCAAATAGGGGGTTGGGACTGATCTTCTTGAACACTAAGAGCCATCACGAACACATTATGCTCACCGTGAGTGATGAAGGGTTCTGGGGAGACTTCCACCATCATAGCTTGACTTACTTCTGTCTCGCAATCTTCGCAAGTGAGCCTTCCTTCAGTAATCTTAACTATGGTTACTGGTTCGATATCACCGAAGAGAGGTCTGGCCTTGACAACATTAACAAAGTCGATTCCTATTATAGGACCAAATTGCCCTTCCATGGCTGAGGCGTCAATCAGATCTTTCCATTCTCCCTGTAATTCATCATAAGGAACATTGAATTCTAGGATTTCTATGATCTTTGGATTCCCGAAACCTAATGCATTCGTCTCTCCAAATTCAATCACATTTACCCGATTATTGGCAGGAAGAGGATTCTTGACTGTATTGGGACCCCGAGGTGGTTTAAGCTTGCCTTCTTCAATCAGGCGAGAGATCATGAACTTCAGGTAAGTACATTCATTGGTGGTATGCCCATGGTACTTGTGGAAGCGACAATGTTTGGACTCGTCCATTTTAACATTAGGGTTCTTGGGTTTCCAATTATCCAAAGGTCTAAAGAATCCTTCGGCTACCAAATCATCGAATACTTTTTCTAGCGGCATTCCAAAGTCTTCAGCAGTGTAGAAATGAAGCCTTGGCTTCACAATGGCTTGACCTGAACTTTGTCCGATTTTCTCATTCTGAATATAATTGACTACACCGACCGTTTCTTTTCCCTTTACGGCGACGGATGGGGTATTTGAGGCTGGTGCCCTGTACCTGTAAGAGTTGCCTGTTCCTGCAACTGGAGCCATGTTGAAGGCGTTTTCAAACTTAGTGCCGGCATTTACCATCGCTCGGAGATCAGGATAATAATAATTGCCGATCTGGACCCTTAATTGAGGCTTCAAACAGGATTGGATAATCTCCATCTGTTCCTCTTCATTCAATGGGGTCATCATTTCACTAAGCTTCCAGTTCCACCTCTTATAGAATTCACCCACTGGTTCATCCGGGCGCTGCAAAGTGCCCTGCAAGTCATTCCTGCTGGTTTCCCAATTCAAGTTAGCTTTGTACTTTTCCATGAATGTTTCCTTGATCTGGTCCCATGTGGCTCGGGCCTCTGGCTTCACATGTAGGAACCACCTAAGAGCTGAACCCTTTAATGATAGTTGAAAATGATCGGCCATTTGCTGATACGTACAATCCTTGGCCCTCATAACAAGAAGGTAACTTTCAATGTGAGTCTGAGGATAGTCTGTGCCGTTGAACTTTTCAATCTCGGGCATCCGAAATTTTGGAGGAAGAGGGACAATTTTGCTGGGATCAGTGATCTGATATGCTGCTTTCTTGGTGATCAGTTCCCCCAAACTTCTCTTGTATGGACTTAACTTGCTCCATCAACCAGGTCATGTTAGGGTCAGGCGACAGTTTTGGGTTGTTCATTTCCGGGGTAGGTTTATAAGACTTGGGTGGCAGGATAGTGGGTGGTACATTGGTAGCTGGTACCATGACTTGGGGATCTTTCGAAGGGAAGTAGGTGTAAACTTGACCTGGTCCCGTGTTTCTATAAGGCAGGCCAGAGGCATAGGAGTTGGGTTCATAGCTGCCGGGGTAAGGAAAGGGGTAAGGAGCCTCATGGGATCCTGTTGGCAAGGTCGGGGGTGGAAGATCTGTTGTGGCAGGGCAGAGGTTAAGGAGATCACTTGATTGGTTCTGGGGTCTGGAGATCATCTGGGATAGCCCATACTGAGGAGAGGGAGTGAATCCTATGGGATAATGCAGAGATTGAGTGACTGGGGTAGCCGTGGCATTTGTTCTCTGTTGGTAGGGAACAAAGCTGGGTCTTATCTGAGGAGGCGAGGGTGTTGGAGCCCTGATGGCCTGGGATGTTAGAAAGGACTGAAAAGGGGTAATCCTTGGTAAGGGATCATATGTGGATGGAGGAGGGCATTGGTTATAGGATGGAGGAGCTGAAATTGCTGCTTCTGGATTCTCATCTTCTACCATGACCAAGGAACCATTGGCTTCGACCACTATCTGGACCCCATGATAACGGAGCGCATCGATAAGCATGGCTTGCTGTTCCTCATGGACCTTACGACTGTTTTCCAAGGCTAAGTCTAGCTCTTCCTCCCTAGTCATCGGGTTACCCAAACCACTGCTGTGTTCTGTCAAATCTGCCATTCTGGCTCTCTGGGCTGACGAAACTGACGATTCTGGCGAACTATCTGAGACTTCTGCGTTGACAAGCCGCTGACCTGGTATTCTCACCCACTTCTTTCTTGCTGTGGGAAAGGGATAGGCAAGGTTTAGACTCAGGGGTAGGTGTTTAGGCTGAAGGCTCAAGTAATATGCAAATTAAGAATCTTCCAGTTTACTTAAAATAGTGTCTTTTATTTATTTCTATTTGGTTGGAAAAGGAGTTGCCCTTCTTTTTCGCAACTACTCTAGATCCTGGATCAGTGGGTTCCGTCACTACATCTATAAGCCCCTCATTTTCCACCTGTATTTCGACCTCCCAGGGTGGACAGCCCCGGGCGAGGGTCCTATAGGGCACGCGGATCCCACCGACCGAGAGAGAAGAACGGTCCTAGGGTCTAGTGGGTCATAGGAACTTTTAACGCACGAGCGATGCGGATTATAATCAAGGCAATGCCGGGAAAGTCTCGTCTTTTAGCCTCAATGAAATTTCGGCAGAGTTTCGCTTACGCAATAGACGTTTTGACTTTGGCATTGTCAAAGGAAAATAATAGGCATGGGTCGGACGGTAGAAGTCAAATGACACGGCGTCACATTGAGCGTTGTTGCATAAGTTGTGCAAGTCAAAGTCAAAGTCAATGCCGGGTCAAGATCTTGCCAATTTCTCCTTGGCGGAATTTCGGCAGACCTTCACTTGCGCGAAAGATCTTGATTTTTGGCACAGACTCGGGCTTGACTCTTACGTGTCCCGTGCAGGTCAAAGTCAAAGTCAATGCCGAAGTCAAGATTCTGCCAATTTTTCCTTGGCGAAATTTCGGCATAGTTCCGCTTGCGCGAAGGATCTTGACTTTTGGCATGGGCTCGGGTTTGACCTTTACGGGGGTATGCAATGAGGCTATATGACATGGTCTTGACCAAAAACCAACCAAAAAAGTCACGGTTTTAAATGTGTGATACGGACTAGTGCATTGGTCGACACTGGCTGCCATGGGGAGTTTGGGATGATTCTGTGCACACCCGAGAGCGTCGTAACACTGTCCGTGACTGCAGCTGAACAACCATCCCAGGTTAAAAGGACGTGTGTGCAAAGTGTACAAAATATAATGGTGCACGTAGTGTGCGGTCTCCTAAAAATATTCCTTTTTGAGTTAAAACAGAGATTTTCAGAAATGTGCTTTAAAGGAATGTTTTTTCGGGACGGTGGAAAATGCAACAAGTAAGCACGTAAATTTTCTGGAGCCCGGTCAGTCTTGGAACTGAATAGTCCAAAGCTGCCAAAGCTGCCAGATTAACCCCAGAAAGTGTCCTGGTGGAACTGCCAAAAGAAGCCGCCCGACTATGATCCAGGAAGATCAAGCCGTGCGGCTGGATCCAGCAGTTTTCTAGGTTCCAATTTTTTCATTTCCAGGCTGTTCTCCTGGACATTTTTGGCACCTTTCAGCTTCAGAATGATCCTTGTTCAGTATTCAGAGTATGCACAATCCCAAAAACCAAGATGCATGCAAAATAAGAAAAGAAAAACAAGCACAAAAAATTGGATCCGCGGCGGAAGGCTAATCCTCATAAACATTTCCAATGCTTCTTATGAGAGAAGAAGTTTGGAAACATTTATTCTTCCCCAGCAGAGTCACCAAACCGTGAATGTGGGCCCAATCACGGATGTGAACCGTGTTTTATAGGGTCGCCGCTTCACCTCAGTTTGAAGAAATCCGATTTATTGAAAAACGGAGTCGCCATGCCATTTTGATTTCCTCAAAACTTTTAAAAAGAGGAATAAGGTCCGGAGGTTAAGTTACTCCTTGGAAAGAACGTTTGGCGTTCACCCAAGGAGCCTTGCCAAAGGCAAGTCTTCCTAGATCCAATTTTTGTGCTTGTTTTGTGGGTTCGTGTGTGAGATGTGATTTGAAAAAAGAGGAGGGAATGTGCCAAGTTATCTTCCGAACGTATAAACCATTTGAGTTGGTTATCGCTTGGGATTCCTTGGATTTGATGTGTTTGGGATTTTGATCCCGTGCTCATCTTGGACTTATGGTCATCATTAAGTGACCTTTTTACCCTCCCATTGGAATAATCAACCATATTAGGCTTGAGAGCCTTGGTGTGTTTTAAACTAACGTTCTTTGGGACAAGGTCTTTATGTGATCGAGAGAGAGGGACACCTTTTATAGTGCAAGAATGAGGCTCTTTAGAAAGGAAGGGCCTTTTCCCATCAATCCTACATCTTGAGACGATTGAGCTTAGTAGGGACATTTATGCTCGTCTCAAGTGATGATCGGAGATGTCGGGGCTAAGGTTCATCCGCTTCTAAAGGGACTTCGATTATGGCATTTTAGTGGAGGAAACGATGTAAAGATGAGACCTTTACACCGATCCACACCATGGGATGCTTCAAGTACCAAAGGGACTAAGGGGAGGGGGTATAAAGATTGGATCTTTATACTCATCCTATGTCTTTCGTGCCTTAAGAAGGTCACTAGACAATCCTTGGAGAGTTATCCAACAATGAGGGACATGGGGGAGTTGCATTGGAAAGTAAAGATTGCATTTTTATGAAAATAAGTGTAATAAACACTATGAGAACTAAGGCTATGAATGTAAAGGGAAGACCTTTGAGGCTTTCCTATGTCCTTTAAGAACCTTATGAGGTGGACAATCCTAAGAAGCAAGGTCAAGGGAAGGGGATGACATTATAATAGTAAAGATGACATTTTTATGTAGTAAAGGAGAGCTATTTCACATCATCATGTGATGAATCCTCCCTAGAATAATCCACTTGTGGACCCTTGTTCATCCTTGGGATGGATTCTCCATGAATCATTTGTGTTAGGGGAAAGGGGGAAATGATATCTACATGATAAAGATAGGATTTTTATAACAATATATCACATTTAATGGCAAGAAAAGGCAAAGCAAATAGCAAGCAAGCAATATAACAATATAATAAAGGTATTTCAAGGAGAAAGGAAGGAGAGATTACCAATGGTGATTTTCTCTATCTCCCTTGGGGCTTTTTCCTAATGTAGGAGTGGTTTTGGATGGGTTTTATGGAGGAGGGAGGTGATTTTTAGGGAGTTTTGGTTTCTGGAAATTTGTGGGATGATTTTAGCAGAGTGACAGTGCCTAAAATTATCTTTCAAAATGAGTAGAGGAGGCCTCTGTTTATAGGCTGATTTGTGTTTCCTAGTGAAGCCGTGCGGCATTAAACTCCGGCAAAAGAAGCCGTCCGGTGTTATCCGTTGATGACTCAGCCTGCTTCTAGATCCATGCAAGGTGGCGCCTAGAAACCCCTTTCCAGTGAGGGACTGCTTGGAATTTTAATTCCTAGCAAGTCCTTCCCCCTTGGAAGGTTTGGAAAAGTTCCAGAATTGCCCCTGAACTTTAGGAAAGTTTGGGGAATTGCCGGGAAACATAACCGGAAGGCATGAGTCAGATTTGGGTACTTACACCCACCGCATTTTTCGTTGCCGAAGATAGACTCGACTAATGAGAGTGTTGCCGAAGATAGACTCTACTAACGAGGGTGTTTCCGAAGATAGTCTTGACTAACGAGGGTGTTGCCGAAGATAGACTCGACTAACGAGGGGTGTTACCGAAGATAGTCTCGACTAACGAGGGTGTTGCCGAAGATAGACTCAACTAACGGAGGGTGTTTTCGATGATAGACTCGACTAACGAGGGTGTTGCCGAAGATAGACTCTAACGAGGGGTATTGCCGAAGATAGAATCGACTAACAAGGGGTGTTACCAAAGATAGACTCGATTAACGGAGGGTGTTGCCGAAGATAGACTCGACTAATGAGGATGTTGCCGAAGATAAACTCGACTAACGAGGGTATTGCCGAAGATAGACTCGACTTACGAAGGTGTACTTTTGTCACCTGCAGACTTCCTCAGTTGGCGAAGCTGGGGAAAATTCAGGCTTACAATGACTGCCGGGGAAAAGGATTCGGGCTTATGATGATGGCCGAGGTTTATCTGCTGGGGATATATATTCTCTGTACAGGCTTACAATGATTACCAAGTTGGAAATGCGGAAGGGAATGGGCTTCCGTTAAGAAAATCGGGCTTACTTTGGAGGCCGAAGTTAGAAATGCGAAAGGAAATGGACTTCCGTTAAGAAAACCGGGCTTGCTTTGGAGGCCGAAGTTGGAAATGCGGAAGGAAATGGACTTCCGTTAAGAAAATCGGGCTTACTTTGGAGGCCAAAGTTGAAATATAGGAAGGAAATGGACTTCCGTTAAGAAAATCGGGCTTACTTTGGAGGCCGAAGTTGGAAATGCGGAAGGAAATGGACATCCGTTAAGAAAATCGGGCTTACTTTGGAGGCCGAAGTTGAAATATAGGAAGGAAATGGACTTCCGTTAAGAAAATTGGGCTTACTTTGGAGGCCGAAGTTGAAATTTAGGCAGGGAATGGACTTCCGTTTAAGAAAATTGGGCTTACTTTGGAGGCCGAAGTTGAAATTTAGGAATGAAATGAACTTCCGTTAAGAAAATCGGGCTTACTTTGGAGGCCAAAGTTGGAAATTTAGGAAGGGAATGGACTTTCGTTAAGAAAATTGGGCTTACTTTGGAGGCCTAAGTTGGAAATGCAGAAGGGAATGGACTTTCGTTAAGAAAATCGGGCTTACTTTGGAGGCCGAAGTTGAAATTTAGTAAGGAAATGGACTTCCGTTAAGAAAATCAGGCTTACTTTGGAGACCGAAGTTGGAAATACGGAAGGGAATGAACTTTCGCTAAGAAAATCGGGCTTACTTTGGAGGCCGAAGATGGAAATGAGGAAGGGAATGGACTTTCGTTAAGTTCCATTGAAGAAGTTAACTCCTGTTAAGTTTTTGTTAGGCTGGGGATCTGGATGTAGAGTGCCAGGAATTAAAAGGGCCGAATAGGGCTTTTACCCTATGATTTTCTCCGCGCAGAATAGATCAGCGTGGCGACGGGTTCCAAGAGTAGACAGGTGCTGCTTTCCTCTTTCTTATTTTTCAAAAGCCATTGTCGAGAGAAAGAGAGACAAAAAGTGAGAAAAACCTCCATTGTTGTCCAAATTCTTCGCTGAACCCTTCGAATTCGAGGCCATGGAGCAAGGGGAAGGAATTAATGCAGGCTGTCGCGGTCGGGTGAGCAGAGCGGCTGCCGAGAGACGGCTTGAGTTGGTGAGGATGAATCGCCATTACATGCTCTCACAGTCGGTAAACGACGAAGTCTATCCGGATATGTGGCAACATTGGTCCACGAATGACGACCTTTGCATGGTATGATACTCAATTTTGTTGATTTCATTGATTTTATTGTCAAATTTGGTCCATGCTAGAGTTAGGGCTTAAATGTCAAAAATTTGGGGCTTTTGTTGATTTTTCCCTTGCATGTGTTTAATTGAATGCATGGGTAGTATGAATATGCAATTTGTTTGTGAAAAACATGGGTAATTTGTGAAAATAAAGTGGTTACAAATTTACCGAATTTGGGACGGACTCTTGCATGTGAGATTTTTGTAATGGAAACTTGTTTTTGTGAATGCATGTGTGATAGCACAATGACTGAACGTGAGAAAGAATACATGCATGCTAGATTTATGAAAATAAAGTGCATGGAGAAAAAATGGAGAAATTTGTGTCCAAAAGTAGGACGGAGTTTGTTTTCTCCTTTTGTTTGTGTTCGTGCTATGCTTGCAAAGTAGTATGCAATTTCATTGACATACTTGTGTTGTGTCTACCTGCAGGGGAGAGCGAATGTCATCTAGGACAAGTTGGACAAGCTGAAGACTCGGGGCTCTGTGGAGGCAATTGCTAAGCTTTGGGATGCTTTGCCCACAGCCGATAGGGAGGGTTACAGGAGTCCTCGACAGCTTGTGGTTGCCTCTAACCTGTACGGTTTGGTTGAGTGTTTGAGGGGGTTAGTGGGGTTGCATAAGAGCAAGGGGCTCTATCTGGCTTTGATTGAGCATTGGTGGGATGTTACCCACACGTTTCACTTCTTTTGGAGGAAGGCCACCGTGACCCCCACTGACTATGCTGCCATCAATGGACTTTCCTTCAAGGGGCTCAGCTTAGAGTGGCATGACGGGTATATCGATAGGGAGCTCGTGAATCTTTTGGGGATTGTTCCCGTGCCGAGGAAGGGGATGGGCATGGAGTATGCCGTGACTGATGGGAAGCTGACCGAGAGCATAGCTCGATATGAGAGAGGGGATTAGACCATCTCCGCTGAGCAGATTGCCCGCTGCTTCTTGTGGTTTGCCCTCTCCAGTACCTTATTTGGGCATGCTGAGGGTACAGCCGTGTTTACCTTGCTGGGGCCTTTGGCGGACATTGATAGGATCGATGAGTTTGCCTGGGGAGAGGCAGGTCTGGAGGAGTTGTACTTTGCCCTGGATAGGTACAGCAGGAAGGCATCCACCTCCCTGACCTGCTTTGAGTTCCCGTTGGAGGTATACTCTTTCTCCCGTATCTCTTGTACATAGTGTGTATGCATCTTTGTATTAACGGGTTTCCCTTGTTGGGTGCAGTTCTGGGCTCTGGAAATCTTTGGATGCGCCTTGTGGGATCATGTCCCGGGGGAGGTTTTTGCATACCCGGCTATGCTTTGGTTGACAAAGGATGCTAGGGTGAAGAGGAACAGCAGGACCAGGAAGAAGGTGAGGTACCAGGACATGGTGCCGCATTTGAGGGCGGAGACAAGCGAGAGGATTAATTTGTACCCCTGGGGTCGATTTGAGGTTTATCAGCTGGGCGGTGCCAAGCCCTGGACAAATCGGAGGTATATCATGCGGGGCCTCACCTGCGACGTTTATTATTTGGGGGAGAGGGTGACTGGGTAGCACGGCTTAGGGATGTCCCCATTGGCACCGGTTGAGCCTTCGGAGGACATGTTGTATCTCCGGGAAGGGACGACGAGCTGACAATGGTTTAGGGCTGGGCGGCCTGCCTTGGAGTATGTCACTAATGAGCCTTATCTGGCGTTCGTGAGACGCAGGCTGAGGACGCCTCAGGTGCTGGCGAGGGAGGGGATCTCGGTCGTCAGGCTCCCTCGAGCTGATTTCTCATATGTCCAGGAGGGGGTTAGGATGCAGGCGCGAATACCTCTTCCAGAGATGACACCTCGTGCTTTTCGGTCCCGACCTGAGGCTCAGGTATGTGATGGTCACACTTTGATGTTTTAGCTTTTGTACATCTTATGACATTGCTTTGACTGTTTCTGATGCTTTCATCAATTTTTTTTGTGCAGTACTCGGCTCGAGTTGTCGATCGACTTTTGCGCTAGGTCATCAAGGCCAAGAGGTTCATCCGCAACTTTGTGACGCGGGGGAATGCTCGGGGCTTCGATTGGACATCGCAGCTAGTGCCCAGTGCCTCTACGCGAGAGAGGTCCCCTATTCTGGCTAGCGGGCCTTTGCCAGGTAGGCGATCTATGGAGACTCCCCGCTCCCAGCCCAGAGTGTCGGTTCCTCTATGGCAGTCGACGGACATCCCTCTTTATCCTTACATGGATAGGAGCGTTGAGATCTCTCGGGATCACGTCATCTTCGGTGGTATGGAGGGGCTGGTCTACATACAAGGTGGAGCCGGTGAGGCCTCTTCTTCGCACCAGGGCAATTATGGCGCTTTTCAGCCGCAGGAGGATTATGGGACTCCCTTGCAGACCTAAGGGACGTATGGCCAGGGCTATGACGCCTTCTATTTTAGCTATGACTTCTTTGCTGACATCAGGGTGCCGTATTGCGGTGTGCCTGCTGATCCTGATGACACTTATTCTGACGCCGAGCGGGACGACGTAGTGCCAGATGGCCTTTCCAGAGGCAGCTGCTGAGGGACCGAGCATGGCTCAGGGGAGGGTTCGGAGGCGCAGCAAGGCGATCGCTAGGGAGGATGATCCCAGTTTCGATTCTGATAGTGACTCTGACTGACGGTGAGTGTCTGCATTTTTTAGGGCAGGAAGAGAGAGAGAGAGAGAGAGAGAGCGAGAGAGAAAATATATACATTTCATGCACATTATTTCTACTTCTATTTTTGAGATTGTAATAACTAGATTACTACCTTATTGTTTTTTTTATGTTTTGTTAATTATGCACTGAATGCAAGTTGCACGAGCCCGATTTTGTGTTTTATATGGAATGTATGTGATGTTTATAGGGATTTTGGATGAGAAATGAGGAATGGTCAGATTCTACTGCTGTTTGCGTTTTTGTGGAATGAATGTTTCATTGGGGGACAACAGTTTTTACTGCTGTCAGAATTTTTTCTGCTGGGTGACAATATCATCCACGTGGATGAGTTTGAGGCTACAATCTCATCCGCACGAATCAGGTCGGCGTCCGACAAGGTTATTTAATTTTTACCTTAGATCTGGTTTTCCTCCTCCCTTTAATTCAAACACCTTCTTCCTCAGTTTCAAACCTTCTGATGTTTCGGGAAAAACCATAGGAATTCCATGGAAAATCTTGTAAACATGAAAAACTCACTAAAATTGCCAAAGGAAATGCTAATGATCTTCTTCAACAAGTTCAAGGAGTGGTCCCGAGAGATTATGCATGTCAACAAGGTGTTCTTTGAAGAGATGTATAAAATCAAATCATTGTGGTCCCTTTAGGAGCTTGTCCCGGATTATGACTTGATGAGAGCTTTCGCCATGTTTTGGGACACTCGGAGGCACATCTTTTGCTTTTATTACAACGAGATGGTTCCCACTCTTGAAGATTTTAGGGCTTTACTTGGAGGGTCTGAGGTGGAAGAGGTTGCAATTCCCTTGCCCGGAGGGATGTCTTTTGTCAACAAGTTATCTAACCTTCTTCAAATCTCCCCGGAGGAAGCCCAATGTATGATTCAAGGACCCAATCATCTTGACATTTTCGGTGTCCCGGATAGGTTTAGGAGTTTGGGTATGGTTGGTGATTGTTATTGGGATGCATTTGCCCTTTGTGTGGTTGGGTCCTTATTTATGGTCTACTCCTTCGGTATATGCCACCGGTCTTTGCTAGTTGTTGTTGTGCACTGCCGATCGGGTCGAGATATTGTTCCCTTGATCTTGGGAGAGACGCTTAATGCTATCGACCAGTTGGCTACCGGGAAGCGATACATGCATGGGGGAAGCCCATTTTTGCTGTCGATGTGGCTGATGGAGAGGCTGGGAGTCCTGCGGGAGGCTCCACAAACATTCATGCCATGGACTTTTGCCAGGAGGGGGGTTACTGTCGAGATTGAGGATCATGCCTCGTGGGAGCGCTGGATGGCTCAACGTCGTACTCAGGATATCCGATGGTGGGTCCCACATTGGCAGATAGAGACTCGAAGGACACTCCAGGATGGATCTCAGGTAGTCATGCTTTCAGGGCTTTGTCAGTCTACTTTCTATATTCCGGCTCTAGCTCTCTGACAGTTCGGGATGGAGAAGATTCCTTTAGAGGGTTGTGATGATATCGCTACCAGGGTGGTGACTTCCATTTCTATGGATGACTTATCTGCGTTCTCCTTCTTCTCCTGGGTATGGGGGTACCATGTTTTCCCTCCTGTGGTCCTTCTCAGGCTTCCGGAGCGCATTTTTCTGACCACTTGGTACTTAGATTGGTACGAGCGACACATGGGAGAGACTTAGATAGCTCCTAAGAGGAGGCGTGAGGCCATTGTGGGACCAGAGGATATCCCTATTTCAGAGTTGAGGAGAGCCAAGGCGAGGGCTAGTCCTTATGATAGGAGCAGAGATGACATGTTTGATTATGAGGCGCGAGTGGAACGACAGAGAGACAGGGTTCCTATGGAACCCCTAGGAGGCTGGAGATTAGGGACGAAGCTCGGGCAAATAGGGCCCTGATAGATGCCGGTTTGATGGATCCGGCCCCCATGCCGAAGCTAGGGAGGAGGAGGATGGACATCATTCCCGTGCCCAAGAAGAACACGAGGCACGATGGGAGAAGACGGAAGAGGAAGGAAGGGGACGCGAGCACTAATGGCTAGAGCTCCGAGTATCCGTTGATCGTCCTTGCAGGCACATTAGTTTTTAGTTATTTTATATTTTTTTTATTTTAGCTTAGTAGTGAGTTTAAGAGTAGACTGGGCTTGAAGTCATCAAAAAGTGTTTAACTATAATGAATATATAGATTGCATTAGAGTTTTTTGAGACGCAGTTATGATTTGATCATCGTGTTGATGACAAAATATGATATTTGTTTATGTTTTAGACCGAACCGTTTCCAGCTACCTACGTTCCCCTTTTACAAGTGGACTAAGGAGCTCAGGTCTCCGTAGTTCGACTCTATGAGTTGTTCATTTTTTTAAATTTTTTTTACAGGGGTTAGGTAGAGAGAGGGACGAGAGAAGTGCAACCCTGTTTTTACCTAGGCCGCCCTTCCGGGTTTTCAACCTAGTTGGGTATTACTCTTTTAGCACTTTTGAGTGGGAAATGACTCGATCTTCAAGCATAATATCTATGGAGATTGTCTCTGTTTACTGGATGCACAAAAAGATTTCCATCTAAGTCTGCGAGCTGCATGGCTCCTCCAGAGAAGATCTTCCGAACCATATAGGGCCCAATCCAGACGCGCTCCCATTTGCCAAGTGGGTTGGTGTGGGATGGAGGCTTCTCTTTTAACATGAGGTCACCCTCTCGGATGTCCCGATGTTTCACTTTCTTGTCAAAGGCTCTGGCCATTCTTGCTTGATAAGCCCGAGTATGTTTCATGGCTTTTAAACGACGTTAGTCTAGTAGGGCCAACTCATCGTGGCGAATCTGGAGCCATTATACTTCATTGATCTGATTTTCCAACAACACACGGAGTGAGGGGATTTCCAATTCGATTGGGAGCACAGCCTCCATTCCATAAGTGAGGGCAAACGGTGTTTCTCCTGTGGCCGTTCTGACGGATGTTCTATATCCCCAGAGGGCAAGGTGGAGCTTATCCGGTCAATCTCTGCCTCGGACAGCCATCTTCTTGATGATGTTCTCTAGCGTCTTGTTTGCTACTTCAACGGCACTGTTGGTTTGGGTCCGATAAGGGGATGACTTGTGACGAGTTATCTTGAACTCTGTCAACAATTTGTCGCATTCTTTCAAAATGGGAGCCGTTATCAGAAATTACTTCATCCGGTGACCCATATCTGCACATGATGTTTTATTTGATAAAGAGGGCCACCTTCTTGGAATTAAGGACTTTGTAAGACTTGGCCTAGACCCACTTGGTGAAATAATCTATGGCTACCAGGACGAATTCGTGACCATTGCTTCCTGGCGGT
This sequence comes from Adenophora triphylla var. japonica, assembly GCA_022495995.1. NCBI lineage: Eukaryota > Viridiplantae > Streptophyta > Magnoliopsida > Asterales > Campanulaceae > Adenophora > Adenophora triphylla. Next base: position 143,853 of record JAFEMH010003147.1, read on the forward strand.
GTAACTTTGCCGATGACATCGATTCCCCAGGTGATGAAAGGCCAGGGGGTTGTCATGCAGTAGAGATCGTGTGGAGGTAAATGGTTGAGATTTGAATAGCGCTGATATTTGTCGCAGCTTCTCACGAACTGGGGGCCACAGGTGCCACCATATACTTCGTTCCTTAGCTCGGCGGCCTTTTGTTTGCTGATGCAGCGTAAGAGGGGACCCCGATAGGGCTTCTTGTATAGCGTACCTCCTAAAAGGACGTATTGGGAAGCTAGTCGTTTTAGGGCTACCATGATTCTTGCCTTGATTCCCTCTTTGTATTCCCCGTCTTCATTTTTGAAGGAAGCTTCACCGCTTTTCAAGTATTGGTAGATCTGAGTGTACCACGGGTCATCTACTGGTTCATCTTTTGCTTCAATTTCAAAATAGTAGGCTGGGTTTTCTCTTCTCCCAACCCTAAATGGCTTGACCCATTTTTATTTGGGTATTTTGACAAGAGAGGCCAGTATTGCCAGGGCATCTGCGAACCTGTTGCGATCTCTGGGCAGATAGTGGAAGCTGACCTCTTAGAATTGGGCCACGAGGTCTTCCATGTAAGCGTGGTACTTTTGCAGACCAGGATCAACTGTCTTCCACTTGTTGGACACTTGGTTGATGATGAGAGCGGAGTAACCATACACTTCCAATTCCTTGATGTTCCTTTCTAAAGCAGCCTCCAATCCGGCTATGCAGGCTTCATACTCGGCGGCATTGTTAGTGACCTCAAAATTTAGCATTACGGCTATGGGAGTATGTTCGTCAGTGGGATCGACCACGAGCATTCCTATTCCATTCCCTTGTCTATTCGCTGCCCCATCAAAGAAGAGTTGCCAGCGATTTTCTCTTTCTAGAGCGAAAATTCCCTCATTGGGGAATTGAGGTTCAGGTCCTTGGGATTCATCACTCGGGAAGTCGGCCAACTGTTCTGCCATTATCCGCCCTTTCATGGATTTTCTTGTCACATAAGTGATGTCCTATTCAGCCAAAAAGTATGACCAATTTTCCAATCTCATGGAGAGAGAGGGTTTGTCAAACATGTACTTGATGGGGTCCAGCCTTGAGACCAAGTGCACCGGGTGAGACTGCATATAATGCTTCAACTTTCCCACTACCCAAACTAGACCTGCACAGGTCTTCTCACAAGCTGGGTAATTGAGTTCACTGCCTTGTATTTTCTGCTCACAAAGTAGATGGCGTTTTCGACTTTGGAATCTTTCTTTTCCTGTGCCAGCATAGCCCCAATTGTTGTATCTATGATAGTTAGGTATAGCAATAGTGGCTTTTTGCTGATGTAGTGGGTAAAGGGTCAGGGGATTCACAAGGTATGCCTTGATCTTCTCAAAAGCAAACTGGCATTCTGGTGTCCATTCAGTGTATGCGCTCTTCTTCATCAGCTTAAAGATAGGCTCGCAGATGGAGGTCAGCTGATTCATAAAGCGGCTTATGTACTGGAGCCTTCCCATGAAAGATTTGACTTCTGTCAGTGTTCGAGGCGGTTTCATCTTAACTATGGCTTTGATCTTCTGGTCTACTTCAATTCCCCGTTCAGTTACCATATATCCCAACACCTTGCCTCGCTTTACACCAAAGGAGCATTTAGCTGGGTTCAGCCTCATGGAATGTTCTCACGGTTGAAGAATTTTCTCAAATCTGTGAAGTGCTGGCCATCAGATCCTTTGGAGTGAACTATCATGTCATCCACGTAGACCTCAATTTCTTAATGAATCATGTCGTGGAATAGGGCGGTGGCTACCCTCTGATAAGTAGCCCCAGCATTCTTTAGACCAAAAGGCATGAGTGTATAGCAGTATGTCCCCCATGGAGTAGTGAAAGTTGTCTTGGCCTGGTCCTCTTCGGCCATTTTAATCTGGTTGTAGCCGGCGAAACCATCGACGAAAGACTTGACCTCGTAGTTGGATGTGGTGTTTACCAACATGTTGATATTGGGCATGGGGAAGTCGTCCTTTGGCTAGATTTGTTGAGATCTCTAAAATCAACGCAGCATCGGAATTTTCCGTTAGCCTTGGTGACTGTTACGATGTTGAAGAGCCAGGTTGGATATTCGATGACCCGGATAAATCCTGCTTTGAGCATATTCTCAATTTCTTTCTTTACTTGCAACAACCATTCGGGCTTGATCTTTCTCAGCTTTTGCTTTACTGGCTTGACTTCTGGGTCTAGCGGTATTCGGTGTTCCACTATAGAGGGATCAAGGTCAGGCATATCCTTGTAAGACCATGCAAACACGTCCACAAACTCTCTGAGTAGTTCGATTAGGGTTTCTTGTTCGGCACCATTGAAGAAACTGCCAATCTGCGTCTCTTTAGGCTCCTCTGCTGTCCCTAGATTCACACGAGTCAAAACCTCGTTGGCAGTTTGGGCTCGGTTTTCCTCTTTCTTGACAACCTGCTTAAAGATTTCTTTAATATATTGTTCGTTTAGTGTGTCTGCATCTTTATCTAGTGAATCATTATTAACTATTTTTAAGTTATTAATTAATTTATCATTAGTTAAAGTGGCAATCAGAGGATACTCGGAAAGGTCGATCATTTCATTCAGAGCAAAAGGAAATACAGCGTTGGCTACAATTTCATAGTCTTCTGGCGTGAGGCCATCAGACGACTCTAGGGACTCAAATTAAACGATAAGAGACTCAGAAGACTTAAGATAGGTGGACACAAAGGGACGAGGGACCAATCCAAGCTTCGTAATCATCTCTTCTTTGCTCGCGGACGGACCAGAGAGAGTCTCCCAATTCTTCACGAGCATTGTAGACTGCATGACCATGGCTCGGGGATCTGACGACTTATGCCCTCCCACTTCAATCACTGCAATCATTTCTTTTACTGAACCCAGGTCGATCAAATCTGGAATTTGCACTTCTTCCCCAAACATCTACTGCATGACGGGACCATCCCACTCATCTAGAGAGAATTCTGCAGTCTTGGTCTTTGGTACCACCAGTTCAAACTCAGCCTTTGTGGCTTCTTCGACGGTCGAGATGGCCTCATTGAGTTTCTCAAACTATTTCACCAGCTCCGGCACTCCCTTGAAGGTATACTCATTTTTCATGGTGGTAGTTGTTAGTCAAATATATGCTTTGGCTTAGAATTGCTTAATCCCAATCGTTACAAGCATTAATGAGGACCCCTAATTTAGTTAGATCAAAATAGAATTTTTCTATGTACCATAGGATCCCTTAGTGCTAGTGCCAAGTGTTTTTGCTATGTATTTTTCTCAAGATTTGAAGACTTGAAGACCTGAGAATTTCCATCAGCATTGTGTGAGTTACCGGTTGGAGTCGATTCTGGGTCAAAGCTCCTCTTACCGGTTGAGCTATCTTACCTGTTGAGTTACCGGGCCGGCACCTCTGTTACCGGCCATGTTACTTTACCGGTTAAGGCTTACTCTTCAAGCTTCCTCTGGTTAGCAGCTTGCCGGTGCATTAATTGCTCCCAACCACCAAGCCATCAACTTTAGCTAAAGTTGGTAAAGCAAGCATGCTGACATGACATCTCTCGCAACAAATGCATACCTACTTTGAGAATGTCAAGTAACCGGTACTCACGAGCCCCATCTATCTCTGGAAATCCTCTCTATCCAAATCTCAGGCATTTAATGCAAGGATCTTCCCATTTAATGCCTGCCAGTCCAAGTTATCATTGCAACCTCTTCAAAGACAACGGCTCCTTTTCAAAGTTCACTATAAATAGCTTTCCTGGAGCATTGAAGAAGGTTGGTGCATTTATGATTCTTGAGAGTGAGTTGCTTTGAACTACCAACCAGCAAATTCTCTAGTTCAAGGCATTCAAAGCAAGTCCCCTATTCACTAGACATCTCTGTTAGGACTTATTCACTGGCACCTCAATCAATTCTGTAGTGTTCCTCCATTAGACTACTTATGGAACACATTGATTGATTCACACACAACACCCTAGAGAAATCGGCTCGGCTCGTGAGCACATCTCTAGAAAACACTGTGTCTTTATTGTAGCACGACCCATTAGTGGTCACCTCTAGTTTGGCAAGCCTTTCAATCATTGGCTTGCAACTTGTAATAGGTAGAATCCATTAATAAAGTAGTGCACCTTCACAAATCCAAGTTCGACCAAACTTGGTAGAGGACGTAGCAGCTTATTTAACACTGTGAACCTCTTCAAACAATGTGTCATTTATTGCTTTGCTTGTTTTCTGTTGTGTAGTTGTAATCAGTTGATAATCTCTCAACTGGTCACAACCTATTGACTTCACTTACTGCTCACTTTGTTTGTCTTACTTGGAAATAATTTTGTCTTGTCTTGCATGATATTTTGTCTTACCGGTTTGCCTATTTCTCTAAACTGAAAACTTAATTTCCGCTGTGCAAAATCACTTACCGGTGAGCTAAAGTTTTTCAAAAGAAGTTTTTAGCTAAAAGTTTTAACAGGCTATTCACCCCCCCTCTAGCCTGATTCCTACCATTTGGGACCTAACAATTGGTATCAGAGCTATCAATTTTTGAAAATTATTTTTCCAAGCTTAACCGCTTGAATTGCCAATTCCAAAATGGCAGGAAAAATCATGCAAACATACAACTTGACATCCGTTCCCATGTTGAACGATAACGAATTTCCAGTATGGAAAAACAGAATCATGCGGTACTTGGATTCAATAGATGATAGGTTAACTACTGTAGTCAGAGATGGTCCCATGACACCCTTGAAAATCAATCTTGCAACCAGAACTCCCAAAACTCCTCTCATGGATCATGCAGATAGAGAGTCTTAACAAGATTTTGAGGTTTATGAAACTTATGTGCCAAAACCACGAGAAGAATGGACTGAGGACGACAAACTGTGTGACTCCTTGGACAGAAAAGCTTTGCACATCATAACCTCGTGACTTGATGACAGATCGTACAAACAAGTACAATGCTATGAGACCGCTCAACAAGTGTGGCGTAGTCTACTCGTATACTTTGAAGGAGATCAAGTGGCCAAGGACAACAGACTCTACAAAAGTGTTGCTGAAGTTTGAGTCCTTCAACAAGAATCCAAATGAGACAATGAAGGAAACGTACGACCGATTCTGCGAGGTGAGTAACTCTTGTGCATCTTTAGGTAGAGTCTATACCATGAAAGACCTAAACATGAGATTCCTCAATTCTCTTGGAGACTTGTGGCATGTGAAGGTCGCTATTTTGAAAGAATGCCGTGATTTGAATGTTACTCATATCCGTAACATTGTGTCTACTTTGTTCTTATATGAGGAAGAGCTCAACCGGCCGAGTGGAGTGCAAAAACAATTTAAAAATTTATCTCTCGCCTCGACCGAGATCTTCCCCGGTTCTTCTATGCTTACCGGCCAAACTACTACCGTTGACTCTCCCTCAATATCTCACCTCTACCAACTCAAGCCAGTACCTCAGCTAGTACACCTCTGGAGGTAGAGGATGAATTTGCTGCATTTGCTAGAAATTACAAAAGGTTTAAGGATTTTAAGAAATCTCACAAAGAAATCATTCCAACCCAAATCCTCATCTTTTCATAGATCTGGAAACTATCAAAGAAAAGGCCAAACCTCAACCTCAACTGATGGTAAAAATGCCCAAGGTGAGCTTGTGTGTTACAATAGAAAACCCGGCCATTTTGCCTCCAAATGCCCTCAACCGAAATATGAATTTCTGAGGAAGAAACCGTTCAAGAAATTTCCTAGATCTAAGAGTTTAGTTGCGGAGGATGCAACTGAAAAGGCTTTACCTGTTTGGTTTGAGACCGACTACGAGAATGAGGAAGCCGACTTTGCCGACTCGCATGAAGATGCTGATGTCAGTTTTGTTGCTATGGATGGAACTTATGATAAACCCATCTCTCTACAAACTCCTATCTTTAGACACCCCAACTCCAATGAACAATCATCTTATGTTGACCAGACTCCACCTATGAGATCTCCCTTGACATACTTTGATGATCCCATTCCTATTCCCAAGGTAGATGCAGGCAATCCATATAACTTCAAAATTCAAAACATAGGTGGATCCCTCTATGGTCAGTCCAAAACCATGCCCACTCTCAGACCGTTGATGCAACCCATTCAACCGACCTATCAAGCTCAAGCCTTACCGATCGCTTCTTATCAACCGATGCTTGAGAATCGACCGATTCACTTAAAGCCTCTAACCGAGCCTAACCATAACCCTGAACCGATATCATCACTACCAAATTTTGATCCCAATTTTGAACCATCATCCTCTTCCCCTCAGCCTACTGTTGACCCTATGCCCAATATGTCAAAGTCTGAAATGGCAGAGGTGATGAATGAGCTCTTCTCCGATTTTGAAAAATTAAATGAAGCTCACAAAATTATGGCTGATAATTTCAAAATAATCTCTCGCTGAAAATGACTCTTTGAAAGCCGAAATAAAAGATTTGAAAGAAAGCAAGCTAGAGTCGATTCGCTTAAAAAGGACAATCAAGAACTCACCGAGAGACCGAACATTTCGTTTGTCAAATTGCCGATCTTGTGTCAAGAAATAATTCTCTTTCTAAAACTATTGACACATACACAAAATCCCGAGCTGCTATGGAGACTATCATACAAGATCGATGTCTCCAAACCGAGATGTTACAACGGGAATAAGTTTTACCTCCAAAGCAGTAAGGAAAATGACAAAGCAATAACAAAACCGGCTACCAAGTCTCTCTCGAGAACTTGATGGGTAAATTTGATGATGCTCAATCCAAATTGATTAAGAGAGAGTTAACTAAACCTTTCAAAGCTGTTCCACACACCTATCCCAAGGGAAGGGAACAGATGAAAGCTTATTTGGGCAAAAACAAATCCCAATGGACCGAGGTAGCCGATCCCGAGCTAGGACAATATGTTCCACTCAGTGATGGAAAAAGCAAAGGTGGAATTAAAATTGTTAACCAGGTTGCCGGTAAGGAAACTACAACCGGTAAGGAAGCCATCACGTAAGGGACAAACCGGTCGGACAACCGTCACCGGTCAACCAACCGGTGAGGGCTCCCCAACCGGTAATAGATCTTCCAAACCAAGGCAACCAAATAACAAAGCTAAATCCATCGCCTTCGTCCCCAAAGGATCCGTTTCGTCCAATCGCTAATCCTCTCAAGCATTGGCAAAATTGAACATCAATTCATCTAAGCCTCCTCGCCATCTTCTAATAAATGTGTAAACCGTGGTTTTATTGGTCACAAGGCTTATGAATGCCTCTTGAAGCACCTATTCGGGACCCACCGAGTCTAAAAGCTCGTGTGGTGGCCAGGTATGGCCGCCAAAGAGGAACTAACTCTTTGGACCCAAAAGAATAAGGGGGACCATAAGCTTACTGTTTTATTTCAGAAATGCTTAATGGCCTCAACCGATGCCGGTAAGGATGTTTGGATTATGGACAGTGGTTGCTCTAGGCATATGACTGGACATGCCGATCTCCTCACCGATCCGGAAGAAGCATCTGGTCCTCCAGCTTGTCTTTGGTGACAACGCAAAGGGTAAAATTATCTGGCCGTGGATCCATCAAAAGAGGTACGCTTATTGTACGAAGGTATCTTTGGTGGATGGTCTCAAACATAACCTTCTCTCTATTTCACAATTCTCGTGACAAAGGTATGCATTGTGTTTTCAATTCTTCCAACTGCTATGTGAAAGACATTGCTACAGTGAAACACTTCTCACCGGATATAGAAAAGGTAACGTATACGCTATAGATTTAAACAATGTCTCGAATGTTACTAATGTTTGTTTTGTAGCTAAGAACATCATGAGAATTCCCGGCTATGGCACAAGAGACTCGGCCACCCGAACTTCAAATATCTATCCAAGCCGCCAATAAAAATCTTGTCGCCGGCTTACCTCGTGTGTCCGCCGATCATGGAAGGAAATGTAGAGCTCGCCAATTGGGAAAACAAAGATAAAGAATCTTTCCGCAAAGAAGCCCCCGCTTGTCCACTTCTAGGTGCCTCCAGGTTGCTACATATGGATCTGTTTGGCCCCACAACTACCGCCAGCTTAGGGGGTAGCAGATATGCTTTGGTTGTTGTAGACGACTTCTCAAGATATACCGGGTGGAGATGTTTGCTTCAAAAGATGATACATATGAAGTAGCTACCGATTATTCCGTCTACCGCAAACCCAAAGAGTGTGACATCATCGCATGAGATCGATAATGGAACCGAATTTAAAAATCTTGGAATTGCTCAAGATCTTGTGATGATCATGGAATAGATCATAATTTCTCACCGCTTGGTACACCGCAACAAAATGGTGTAGTTGAGAGAAAGAACAGACCTTGATCGGCCGGAAAAACAATGATATCCGAAGCTAGGCTTCCCAAGTATTTTTGGGCCGAAGCTATCCATACCGCCTCGCTTCACCTGTAATAGATCCTTGGTCAACAAGTTTCATAACAAGACCCCTTATGAGCTATGGCGTGGCGTAATCCCTAACATTGGTTTCTTCAAGATCTTCGGCTGCAATGCTACGTACTTTACAACGGTAAAGAGCGCCGAGGTAAATTTGATGAAAAAGCCGATGAAGGTATCTTTGTGGGATACGCCAAGCACGTAAGGCATTTAGAATTTTTAATAAACGGTTATTGAAAATTGTTGAATCTGCTCATGTTACTTTTGATGAATTTGATTTGCTAGAGTCCGATAAGGCTCCAAATAGTACCGATAACTCGTGTGTTTGAGACAGGTGAAACCAAAGAATCAAAACTCCAATCATTCCACCGGCTTCTAATGCAAATCAATCCCCGCTCACCTTCACCTCAAGTGGTGTAACTTGTAGAGACTTAGTTGATGACTCCTTCTTTCCCCAATCGGTTAGGCAATCCAATAGACAACCCCAAACTAACCGATTTATTACCAACCAGTCCTCATATTAATTTTCCTAATTCACCTCCCGAAGCCGAACCTATTTCAAACAATTTGCGCTTCCTTCCCCACTTACCGATCACCAGCCTCCATCACCTTCTCCAAACCGATCTCCTTTACCGATCACTTCTCCCTTTACCGATTCTACTCCTCCATTAGAAAACCTTAGACAAGAATCGGTCGTGCAAGACCTCCCTAGGGAAGTGAGACCAAGAAGAGATCACCCTTTAGAAAATGTAATAGGTGATGTCTTTGGTCCCGTAATGACTAGAGGCCAATTAAGAAGCATGGAGGATCAACATGGATTATTTTCCTCTCGCTATGGTCTCAAATATTGAACCAAAGAAGACCGAGGAAGCACTAGATGACCCCACTGGGTAGAAGCTATGCAAGAAGAGCTTAATCGCTTGATAGATGTAAAGTTTGGGAGTTAGTGCCTAGACCTAGTGATCAAACCGTAATTGGAACGAAATGGGTTTATAGGAATAAATTGGATGAAGCCGGAAAAATTATAAGGAACAAGGCTAGACTAGTGGCGAAAGGGTATAGGCAGTGAAGAAGGCATAGACTATGATGAGACTTTTGCTCCCGTAGCTAGATTAGAAGCCATTAGGTTATTCCTTGCCTATGCCGCCTACAAAGAGTTCAAGCTATATCACATGGATGTGAAAAGTGCCTTTCTCAATGGGGAACTTCAAGAACTTGTTTATGTTGATCAACCCCGGTTTTGAAGATTCCAAGAAGCCAAATCACGTATACAAATTGAATAAAGCTTTGTACGGCCTCAAGCAAGCACCTCGAGCATGGTATGAAACTCTCTCCAAATTCCTACTTAGTGAGAAGTTTGAACGAGGTAAAATTGACACCACCTTATTTATTGCTAAGCATAATGGTCATTCATTGTTAGTTCAAATATATGTTGATGACATTATTTTTGGATCTACTAACGAGAAATTATGCAAGAGATTTGAGAAACTTATGCAGAGCAAATTTGAGATGAGCATGATGGGTGAGCTTACATTTTTCCTTGGACTTCAAGTCAAGCAAACCCAAGAAGGTATTTTTATAAATCAAGCCAAATACACCAATGATCTTATCAAGAAATTTGGTCTTGACTCGCTCATCCTCAAAGCACTCCTATGGCCACCAATGTACACCTTGACAAAGATGAATCCGGTAAGAAAGTAGATATGACACTCTACCGAGGTATGATAGGCTCTCTACTTTACTTAACCGCCAGTAGGCCGATATCATGTTTGCCGTATGTGTATGTGCTAGATTTCAAGCCGACCCTAGAGAATCTCATTTGCAAGTCGTTAAAAGAATTATAAGATATCTTTTGGGAACTGCTAACTTAGGTTTGTGTTATCCAAAAGATTCTTCATTTACACTTATTGGATATTCGTATGCCGATTTTGCAGCTCTTGTAGGGTCACCAGAAAAGTACTAGTGGAACTTGTCAATTTCTGGGTAACCGTTTGGTTTCCCCGGTCGTGCAAGAAACAAGCATCAATTTCCACTTCTACTACTGAAGCTGAGTACATAGCTGCTGGAAGTTGCTGTTCACAAATTCTATGGATGAAGCAACAACTAGTGGACTATGAAATCCCTCAAGAAGTATGTCCTATCTATTGTGATAACACCTCGCCTATCTCAGCCTCCAACAATCCCGCGATGCATTCAAAGACTAAGCACATAGACATCAAATACCATTTCCTCAAGGATCATGTTGAAAAGGGTAACATTATTCTTTTAAAAGTCCATACTGATTATCAATTAGCCGATATCTTAACAAAACCATTGGACATTAAAAGATTTGAATTCCTTAGAGGAGAACTAGGCATGATTGATATTCGATAAACATTATGTGCTAACTTTGTTATCTCGTGTAAGCTCTCAACAAAGATCAAAGGTGACCTCACTCGTTTACCGATGCTTGCTAGTGCTCATTTACCGGTATCCCTTACCGGTAAGGCAAGACTCCCTTTACCGGTCCTCTTACCGACATACCTGATCGGTAAATGGTGTCTCTATCCGATGGTCCTTTACCGATGATAGTCTCTCTTACCGGTCAAAATACTCCGACCGGTTAGCTACCTTACCGATTGCCCTTTACCGACGAATCGCGGCCGGATCCAAATTTGCAATCCGTTTTTAACCGGCTCGTTTGTCATCATTGCCTATCAAGTCACATCAATCCCTTCGCCGCCGCAGCTCGCAACCTACCGTACTATCCTTTACCTGTTCCCCATGCTCCTATACAAAGAAGTAGATCAATTTTAAATAATTGATCAAAAAGGTAATATCTCAGTATTATTCATTTTTATCAAAAAGGTTATCTTTTTGTACTTTATTATATTTTGATATAACGTTGCACACACGTTCATATTTTCATGACACATCTTTAATTTCGTGAAACAAAACTGTCAATCAATGTGCACGATGCTTAAAAACCTTTAAGCTTCTTTTTGCTTTAACCAACACACCTCTTCATCTTCCCGCTCTTTTGTCCCCTATATAAGGATTTCAAAATCTCAGCTTAAACTTTCCGGATTCTCTCTCTCTAAAAGAACTAAGCAACCGGCAATTTACTCTCAATACTTCATCTTCTCCTTCTCCATCTCGTGTTCTTCACTACTTGAGATTTCGGTATGATTTTGAAACTCTAAAGACTTCTAGATCTCCTATATTTCTAGAATCATCTAATCTCTTAAAATTATTTGTAGAAATCTCATTGATTCTAACTTATTTTGTTTGAATGATTATTTGATTCACAGATGGCCATTAAGAAAGACATCTATGGAGGTTACATTCTCTCCAAATTTTTTCGACTCCGATGAAGGCCGTGCCATTGAAGCTCTATTCATTGTCAGCCGAGTTATTCCTTTCGTGATGCCCGAAGGAAATGAAGATATTTATTATGAGATGGTTAATGAGTTATTTGAGAATGGTGTTGTGGATGAAAATGAGAATATTATCTCCACCGCCGCCGGTGTCCCCGTCACTTTTAGCCCCGCCACCATTGCCGCCGCTTCCCAAATCTTTCTTCCACCGGTCCATCTTCTATCTCCATGAAAGATATGATTGCCGCCCGGGCAAAAGTTAGAGGATCTCGACCCTTCGTTACCGGTGAAGCTAACAAGAAAGCCGGTTTTGATGCCGTTTTCTACGCCGTTGCCGATGTCGTGGACCGATGTTTCATTTGCCGGCCTGGCTCTCATCATTGTATTACCATGATACAATGGGAAGCAATTGCCGCCATCATTATTGGTGGAGAATTCAACCGGTGTGCTTTCCTTTACCGGATTGTTTTAATTGCTTTTAAGAAATTTCGAAGGAAAGGCCATCTACCAAGACCAACAAAGCCAAACCTTGTCATTATCTCGATGATTAGCCGTGCTCTCGCATCCATCCCCTCAGCTTCTTCAAGCCTCTCGAGAATCAACCCAAGTATCCTCAATCTTTCCGCAAAGCGTTTGACAAGTTTGACATGATTAGAGCCATCAAAGAATCTACCGGTAAACCAACCGGTAAGCCGATCGAGCCTTCCACCGGTAATCCAACCGGTAAATCTGATGAACCCGCTACCAAAGAAACCGCCGGTAAACCAATCGGCAAACCAACTCATAAGAAGAAACTCTCTAGCCGGCCAAAGGTTGCTCAATTTGCCGGTGCTCCTCCCCGCTCCCAAACCTTCTTTGCCGCAAAGAGAAAACTACTTGAGTCTTCTTCGATGATGATGATGATAAGCCTATCTCTATCATTCTTTCCCCTACCGTAATGCAAAAAGCCACAAATTTAAAATCAGCTCCTCCCCTTCCAAGAAATCCAAACCTATTCCAAAATCTTCCCAACAAATTGCCAAAGAAAATGCCGAGAGAAGAAGGAGAATTGAAATGTACTTGGGAAACTTCATACCATTCATTCCCAAAAGACTCTTTAATCACAACTTCCTTACCGACAAAATTCCATTTACCGGTCAATCATCAACCCGACCGGTAAGTCACCGCAAACCGATCGTAAACCCAACCTTTCACATTTACCATTACAATCCCCGGCTAGTCAATCCTACCTTTGAACCATCTCCCACTGGGTATATCCTATTGAGCACTTGCCTCCTTTCCTTCGAAAGCTTTTGCAATTCCATGAGATCAACAAAGACTCCGCTCCCGCCGGTGACATATCCGATTATGTGGATTTTGACAACATCCATGAAGATAAAGGTCTCTACTATACCAAGCCATGTTTGTTGAATGACTATGATATCTCACTATCCAGTAGATAGTCTACTCAAGCTTTACAATCGGTATTTTGAGTTGCCGCCTCCAATGTGGAATGCCATCTACTTGGCTCAGATAGGCTCCGGCAAGACATGATGATTCAGCAAAGGTGGATTGATTTTGCCATTCTTTATAATGCTCAGATACTCTTAAGGAATCTGATCCTTATCGCCTTGGAAGATTTGAGTTACTCCGGAGATGATCTTCCCTCCTTTGATCCCGAAATTGTCAACTTAGGACCTCGAAGATGGCAATTCGTGAAGAATGTAATGGATGTGGTGCAAAATCTGGTGGACTTGAACAGAGACTTTCGTAGTATGGGTGATATCTCTTTCTCGACTTCTTCAACTCTATTCACCCAACAAAAACAAATGGGCTACTGTCTCGATGAAGAAATTGAAGAAATGTTCAAGGACATTAATGGCTCGATAATCAAACCATTGATAGGGCGGAGCAGCCTGTCACAAGCTCTAGCTCTACCGACTCTAGTGATTCGATGCCGATGACCAAGATGTCGCCGTGATTGATCGATCCGAGAAGATAAGTACCGACTTTACAACTCCTTTACCAATGCAACATGTGGGAGGAGGTAGTACCGAGACTTCTCCAAGCACGTTCTTGCTTCAGAGGAGGAGAAGTTATTAGACCATGCCCTTCACCGGTTGTTCAACCGATGCCTCTTACCGGTGAAATACTTCAACCGGTTAGAGAAGAGTTACCGGCTTCGAGCCATTTACCGGTGCTTCTCCTTTACCGGTTAGTCGCCCCTTACCGTTGCATCTACCGAACCGGTTAAGGCAATCAATGTTGATGATATCCTTCTCCAAAGAAGCCTTAGCAGCTAGCTTATTTACCGAGCAAACGGAAAAGCTCAAGGAGAGTCAAAGAGCAACCATTGAAGAGTTGGCTACTCGTAAAGCCATTCAAGCATCTCTTCTACCGGCCACCAATCGGTAAGTCAAGTTATTCTTCCTTCCTCTTCTAGAGCCAATTCACCGGTTCAGAGGAGGATATTGATCCCATCTTTGATGAAGACTCCCTCTCGATTTCTATGAAGAAGAAGAAGATGTTGATTTTGATGAGAATGATCCAACAATTCCTCCCGTTTATGATGATCCCGGTATGCGTCGAAGGATCTCATGTCTACTCTAAATTTCTATACCTCCAAAGCTTCTATTCCTCGATCTGCCGATGGCATACCTTTATTTGAGGTTCATGAGAAGATCCTTAGCAAGGCAAGAATCGAGCCAACTCCAATGCCTCCATCTATTGCCGATCAATTTCGTAAGCAAAGAAGAGAAGATAGAATGTCTACTTTCATTGATGTTGTGACAGACATGAAGGTTGGTGCCGCTCCCGAAGATACCCCTCCTAGATATACCAAAACTACCGGGCCCGGTGAGACAAGTCGCCGATATCGAAGGTTAAGGTGTTAAAGCTTAAGAAGCGTCCAATTCCTCCCAAGGGCAAAGCAATCCTTCCCGGCAAAGATGAGCAACAGCTTGGTTACCGATTTCCTTCTCCAAAACCAAACAAGAAATATCCTTCCTCTATTCAAGAACACAATCGGTTTATCGTGATTCATGGCCGCTTGCAACATTTGCCCGCAGGTTGAAAGCACCCTTTCAACCGATGACTTCTTTATCCGGTATATGTCTATTAATGGACGTATTACTCAAATTCGGAGTTGAGGCTTTTAATTGGTCTGGTTTTGTTACTAAAATGGTTGGCTTATTGCCAAATGTGACCTGACTATCTGTGATAAAGAAAGGCAAGCCTATACCTTGGAGCAACATAAGAGAAGCTTCATTGCTTCTGCTGGCTATTAGAGTAATTCACATTCTAAGGAGTCGGCAAGCCATCTTACCATTGGTCCCTATTGCAAATTGAGCTCTTGGAACTTTCTTTTTGCCGAGATGATGAGTTTGGAACCCTTTGATCCTCATGCTCCTGCTTCTCCTTTACCGATTGCTCCTCCGGTCTCTCCCATGGAAATATTGGATGAGGAGATTGAGATCTCTCCTACCGGTGAAGTGTCTCGGTCCGTTGAAACCTCTCTTACCGACCCATCTTCTCCTATTACCGATAGCCGTGTTGCCGATCAATTGCCTCCAAGCTACCGATGCTCCTTTGCCGCTAGCCAACCGGTTTCTCAATCCATTCCCTTACCTACCCCTCCTACCGATGATTTAAATAGGCCACTCCTTGCTTCAGATTTGATAGGTCTTCATAGAGCCGTGCTTGATGGTTTTGTTGAAGTCAACATTGAGTTAGCTCGTTCTTTCATTAAGTCCAATCGAGGAGGAGGAGAGAAGATTTGATTTATTGAAGATCGGTATTGCTTTGTCTCTTGGCAATTTCATGACCGATATAAGTGCTAGAGACAACGTCATCGTAGATCTTCAGGACAACTTGTTGAGGCTCGGCAAACCAATAAAATCCTTTGTGAGCAACAACTTTCGTGCAAAGACATTCGAACCGATCCATTGAAGAACTCAAAAGGACAACCAAGCCCTTAGTAGCTGTCAAGAAAGGAACCGTGAGCTTGAAATGGAGTTAGCCAAAGTAAAAGCTAAAAATGAAGTGCTAATGGTGGTTAGAGAAGATAGGAAGAAAAGAAAAAGGGATGAGAAAGAGAAGAGGAAAGCAAAGAAATCCAAAGCTTCAGATGCTGTCCCTCCTTCAGATGCTGCCCCTCATTCAGATGCTGCTGCTCCTTAGCCGATCTTGTTTCAAGCCTTTTACCGGTGCAGCTCTGAGAATGTAACCGATGAAGTTTTTGTCTTTCTTTCCTCATTCACCGGTCCACAAACACTAATGAGAATCTCTTACCCTCAAACTTTGTGTTTTGTTTAAAATTCCTTCTATTGTTTTGAATGCTTCATATGCTGCTAACCGTTATATTTTTGCAGGATCATTCAAAATCTTTACTCATTTTCGATCTTTTATTTTTCTAATCTGTAAGCTTTCCTTAGGTAGCATCAAGTTGTTTCTTGACTTGGGGAATGATATATTATATAGTCAAAATCTTTATCATTCTTTTCTAAATCAAGAAGATGCCAACCTAGGATGATTGGACTTAAGCAATTAGGAGGAGATTGTTAGTCAAATATATGCTTTGGCTTAGAATTGCTTAATCCCAATCATAACAAGCATTAATGAGGACCCCTAATTTAGTTAGATCAAAATAGAATTTTTCTATGTACCATAGGATCCCTTAGTGCTAGTGCCAAGTGTTTTTGCTATGTATTTTTCTCAAGATTTGAAGACTTGAAGACCTGAGTATTTCCATCAGCAATGTGTGAGTTACCGGTTGGAGTCAAGCACGGCCAAAGCTCCTCTTACCGGTTGAGCTATCTTACCTGTTGAGTTACCGGGCCGGCACCTCTGTTACCGGCCATGTTACTTTACCGGTTAAGGCTTACTCTTCAAGCTTCCTCTCGGTTAGCAAACTTGCCGGTGCATTAATTGCTCCCAACCACCAAGCCATCAACTTTAGCTAAAGTTGGTAAAGCAAGCATGCCGACATGACATCTCTCAAAGAAATCGGCACCTTCTTTGAGAATGTCAAGTAACCGCACTCACAGCAGCCCCATCTATCTCTCGAAATCCTCTCTATCCAAATCTCGTGCATTTAATGCAAGGATCTTCCCATTTAATGCCTCGCTACCCAAGTTATCATTGCAACCTCTTCAAAGACAACGGCTCCTTTTCAAAGTTCACTATAAATAGCTTTCCGGAGCATTGAAGAAGGTTGGTGCATTTATGATTCTTGAGAGTGAGTTGCTTTGAACTACCAACCCGCACATTCTCTAGTTCAAGGCATTCAAAGCAAGTCCCCTATTCACTAGACATCTCTCGTTAGGACTTATTCACCGGCACCTCAATCAATTCTGTAGTGTTCCTCCATTAGACTACTTATGGAACACATTGATTGATTCACACACAACACCCTAGAGAAATCACCACTCGTGAGCATATCTCTAGAAAACACCAGGTCTTTATTGTAGCACGACCCATTAGTGGTCACCTCTAGTTTGGCAGCCTTTCAATCATTGGCTTGCAACTTGTAATAGGTAGAATCCATTAATAAAGTAGTGCACCTTCACAAATCCAAGTTCTGACCAAACTTGGTAGAGGACGTAGCAGTTATTTAACACTGTGAACCTCTTCAATCAATGTGTCATTTATTGCTTTGCTTGTTTTCTGTTGTGTAGTTGTAATCAGTTGATAATCTCTCAACTGGTCACAACCTATTGACTTCACTTACTGCTCACTTTGTTTGTCTTACTTGGAAATAATTTTGTCTTGTCTTGCATGATATTTTGTCTTACCGGTTTGCCTTTTTCTCTAAACTGAAAACTTAATTTCCGCTGTGCAAAATCACTTACCGGTGAGCTAAAGTTTTTCAAAAGAAGTTTTTAACAAAAAGTTTTAACAGGCTATTCACCCCCCCCTCTAGCCTGATTCCTACCATTTGGGACCTAACACCTTTGAGGGCGTGTGGCGCCTCAGACCGAGATTACTGAAACATTCGAGGGCGTGTGGCGCCTCAGACCGAGATTACTGAAACATTCGAGGGCTTGTGGCGCCTCAGACCGGGATTTCGAGGAACATGGTTGTCCTGAGATGAAGGCGTTTGTGCCTTGGTTGCTGGACTTACGATGACGACCAGGTTTTATCTGCTGGGGATAGGGTGGCAATGATGGGAATGGTTGCGTTAAACTGGCGTTCTTAATGTCACGGAAGGATCGACGTTCTAACGACGGGGTTAGGAACGGGATGTGGTCTCGGGAGAGACTGACACATTGCTGGGGAAAAGTGCCCAGAGTTCTAACAGAACTACGGGGATTGATTGACGTTTCTTCTTAGACGGATGGTCTTAGGATCCTGCTGGAGAGGAATGTTCGGGCTTACGATGATGGCCGAAGAGGGATTGTTGTGCGGGCTTACCTTGATGACCGCTGAAGTGGGATGGTCGGGCTTACGGTGACTGCCGGGGAAGTGAATGCTGGTGAAAACCAATGAGAATTTTGACGTCTGGAGATGGAATTGTGTTTTAACGTCCAAAGACGGTTTGGGATTTAACGTCTGGAGACGGGCGTTAGTGAAAACTAACTGGAAATTTAACATCTGGAGACGAAAATGAGCGTTTGAATGTCAAACGTCGATTTGGGATTTAACGTCTGGAGACGAACGTTAGTGAGGACTAACGGGAAATTTAATATCTGGAGACGAAAATGAGCGTTTGAATGTCAAACGTCGATTTGGGATTTAACGTCTGGAGACGAACGTTATTGAGGACTAACGGGAAATTTAACGTCTGGAGACGAAAATGAGCGTTTGAAAGTCAAACGTCGATTTGGAATTTAACGTCTGGAAACGTTAGTGAGGACTAACGGGAAATTTAACGTCTGAAGATGAAAATGAGCGTTTGAATGTCAAACGTCGATTTGGGATTTAACGTCTGGAGACGAACGTTAGTGAAAACTAACGGGACTTAACCTCGGGGAGGGGGTGTTAGAAAGGTCTAACTTGGGGAAATTTTACACTTTTGGGGGCCAAAAGGGGTAAAATTGAGATTTTGAGAAGCTGAGGGGCCAAAGTGGCAAGGAATCTTTTCAGCTGCAAAAGAGTCCGGCCGGACTTGGACTGAATTTGACCAGGTTCAAATCAGCAACAGGCCGACGCAAACCAGCAACATTTCTCCATACTTTCAGGCGAGGAAAAGAGATAAAAGAGAGAAAAATTATTCCCCATTTCGCGAGTTTTGTTCGAATTTTTGAGAGAAAATCATCATGGATGCCGGTTTGGAATCAAGGGCTCGCCACAGGAGGACCGGCAACGAAAGAGCGATGTTGGTGAGGACCATTCGAACCACCGCTCTTCCCATAGATCCAACAGAGTTGTATCCGGCTCGGGACACTCACAAATCCAAGGAAGGGATCGAAAGACAGGTAAACATCCTCTAAATTCCGTTAATTTTCAGAATGGCATTCTTTAAATTTTAGGAATTTGACTAGAAATGAGTTAGGGCTCTTGGTGCCCGAATTGGGGCTTTTGACTTCGCGATGTGCCTTTGTCAAAATTGACTAGAGTTTAGTTCAATTGATATCATGGGTAGATAACATAAAAATTTTGGTTGCAAAATTCCATGCCTAGAGGTGTTTTCCGAAATTAAAGTAAGTTTAATTTGGGACGGAGTAATTTTTCGAAATGTTCGAAATATTTTGAAAGTTCCGAATTCGACGGATTTTTCGAAATATTTTGAAAGTTCCGAATTCGACGGATTTTTCGAAATGTTTTGAAAGTTCCGAATTCGACGGATTTTTCGAAATATTTTGAAAGTTCCGAATTCGACGGATTTTTCGAAATGTTTTAAAAGTTCCGAATTCGACGGATTTTTCGAAATGTTTTGAAAGTTCCAATCGGGATGGAAGTATTTTAGGAAAAATGAACTATATATGTGTTTCATCATTTCGACATGCGTTTGTGCATTCTGGTAGATGTCGTTCCTGTAGTAACGTACTTTTGCCGTGTTCACCTGTAGGGGCGAGGGCCGGTTAACGTTCGCAACTTGAAGAGCAGGGGAGCCTTTGAGGCGGTTAGAGCGTTGTGGGAGATGCTCCCAGACGAGGCTCGAGACGGAGAGAGGAGTCCACGGCAGTTTGTGGATGACTCCGGTTTGGCTGGATTTATCAGCGCAGTAGCCGCGGTGGCTCCAACGCAGAGGGCGAGGGCCTTGCACGTTGCCCTGAGCGAGTACTGGTGGGACACGACCCACACGTTTTACTTCAGGTGGGGGGAGACGACTGTGACTCCCACTGACTTTGCGGCGATTACGGGGTTGCCATTCTGGGGCAACACACTTGTGTGGGTGGATGGCTACACCCCGGGGCAGTTGTCGGAGCTGCTGGGTTTTGATATTACCGATGCCAGGGGCTTGGGTATTCGGTACGGGGTGATGGAGTCTCATCTGAGGAGGGGTATTGATGCTTATTTGGAGGGGTCTCCGAGGATGACTGCGCAGAGCGCCTGGCTCGAGGATTCTTACAGTTTCGAACATTTTCCGGTTAACCTGGAGTGGGCCAGTTAAAGGATTTCGGTTAACTTTTAACGGATTTTGGCGATCCGGATTTGGGTACTTACAGTTTCCAACATTTTTCGGACAGTTATTTAGAAAACAGTCAAAACCGGGATTAACGGGACGAAAACCCTAGCTTTGGTGACTCGCAGGGACACGCGGCACACATGCACCACTCCCCAAATCAACATCAATCAAATTCAAGGGCTGAAAGACCAAAATACCCCTGAAATTGAGACATAGGCCGACCGGCCTGTTTTACCTGAAAAACCAAAATTCCCACCAAGCCCCTGCAATTTTTAAAATACCCAAAAAACCCCCAAACTGAAACATAGGCCGTCCGGCCTGTTTTCCCTTTTCTCCTCCTATAAATACAGCCCTTCCCCTTCATTAAAAAGGGCCAAGAAATTTACTCCTCCCTCATTTCCCCACGGTTCCAGCAGCCTAAACCCTCTCTCGAGCCCCGTAAATGCCTCATTTTGCGTGAAAACCCCGTTTTCCGACCAAACACGAGCCGAACACGTCCTAAACACCTTCCAAACACTAAACCGTATCCCGTATACGCCTTTCAAGCCAAAGAGTCAACACCTAGTTGTTAGGTAACACTCCCACTCTCTAAATCCCGCTTTGTCTCGATTTATGCGTAAAACGCTACTTTTCGATCCGATCAAAAGTTCTCAAAATGTAGACGAAACGTCGTCTACGGGTCTCGAGATGATCCTCCCTCTATCATCTTTTCTCCTTCGAGAAAAGTGATTTTGGGTTAAAACGGAGATCGAGTCCCGTTTTTACTTTTCTGTCATTTACCGTTCGGATCGTTCGATCCGTTGATTCACACTTTTACTGTCCGAACCGTTTGGTTCGTGATTTTCATTTACAAGTCCGGATCGTTTGATCTGTTGATATCGCACTTACTTTACGCACTTTACAAATCCAAGTCGTTTGGCTCGTCGATCGTCATTTACAAGTCCGGATCGTTTGATCCGTTGATATCGCATTTACTTTACGCACTTTACAAATCTGAGTCGTTTGGCTCGTCGATCGTCATTTACAAGTCCGGATCATTCGATCAGTTGATACCGCAATTTAAATACTGTCATTTACAAGTCCAAACCGTTCGGTTTGTTTGATCGTATTTACTTTTCAAATGTCCGAGTTACAAAATAACTCGTTGATTGCATCTTACTTGTCATCATTTTCATCAAAATGGGTAACATCGTAATGCTCATCTCAAAATCGACGTTGGACATTCAAACGCTCATTTCAAACTCAAAACCGACGTTTGACATTCAAACGCTCTTTTACCAAAATCAACGTTTGCCATTCAAACCAAGATTAAAGCTTGTAATTCAAGCCCATTTTCAAAAGTAACACGAACACACACACACACACACTTTTCGAGAAAGGTAGAAAGACTCGTCATATGAGGCGTTTCGGGTGATCTCAATATACTCTTCCCGAAACGTAACGTGACCTCCGAACCTAATAATCTCTGGTCCTAAAAGCCTTTTTTTAAGTTTTGGCTACCAATCAAAACGTTTCTTTTTTAAAGCCTTTTTCCAAGTTTTGGCTACCAATCAAAACGACCTCCTTTTTCAAACCAGCCATTTTCAAAGTTTGGGCACATAATACAAAACGGCGTGGCGACTCTCTTTTCCCAAAAAAGTGAAGTCCATTCGAAAGAATCGCTCGCCACAGTCCGCGAGATCCGGGTAATTTCACCAAGGCCCAAACAAAACTGAATGTCGATGAGGCATAATCTTCAATGCCGAGCAAGGCATCTCCCAAAGCCTTCCTCCAAAGACGAGGAGCTCCTCCTCACTATCAACAAAGCTGAAATGGGTTTCCCCATTCTCCACCTCTCCTCTTCGGCATAATCTAAGCCGACTAAGCAATACAAGCCGAGGAAGATTCCTCACAGGCGCACGAGCAGAATATTATTTATCCAATCCTACTCAACTAAGGACTGTGAACAGTTATAATCCTCTTAGAAATATAACCTTATCTCACATGAATTCTCATCCAACAAGGACTAAACAGTTATAATCCTCCTTGGAGAAAAATCTTATCTCCATGCATTCCTATCCAACAAGGATTATACAATGCTATGCTTATATATAGGGAATTTGCCCCATAAGTTCCTTTTGGAACAAATCACTTCCCACCAAGTTCCTCATTGTATTAAAATGACCATAAGTTCTCATGTTGTATTATGTATAATACAACATTTAGTTATGCAGTAGTTTAAAATCATAATACTGCATCCGCACCACTGCCTCCGCCACGCCACTCCGCCGCCGCCGTCTGCTATCGCCGCATGCCGGATTCCGATCAATTTTGGCCGGAATCCGGCCGCCGGTCGCCGGAGGTCGGAATCTGGTCGCCGGTCCATGGGCTTCGGACTCCGGTCATCGGCGGCCGAATGCAAAGATTATGGTTTTAATTGATGTTGTATTTTCGAAACATAATACAACATCATAAAAGGAACTTATTGAGCATAGATTTAGAAAAAATGAACTTATGGGGCAATGACCCTTATATATATACAAGCCATAATTCACATTATTTTGGTAACACATCTTTTGACCCTAAACTCTTGTCAATTGATTTCTCTTTCTATATATCAATACTTACTCTCACGCTAGAGGGCCTTCGCCGGTGAAACCCCGGCTAAGTTTACGTGTTTGTTCATCTTTTTCAGGCTATTCAATCGCCAGAATACAACTTGCTGCTGGATTTGGGCTGATCCGAACGTTTTTGGCATCATCATATACTCCCTCCGTCCCACTCCACTGTGGACCTACTTTTTGGGCACGAGAATTAAGGAAAAGTAGGAGAGAGAATGTTGTGAGTGTAAAAGTAAAGTAGGAGAGAGAATGAGTGGGTGGAATAGTAAAGATTCTTTGCCATTTTGGACAGTTCACACTAATGTGGGACATCCCAAAAAGAAAATAAGTCCACACTAGAGTGGGACGGAGGGAGTATTATATTGTTGGTGTGTGTAAAATTATTTGCGGAACTGGCAGAATAGCAACGCTAATATGCGTTTAGAGAGACAATTGGATTTGGGCAAAATGAACCTCGAAGAGTTGAAGGCCGCATTCGATGCATAACATGCAGTTGTCTTTACAATGGTGTAAATGTTCGTATTAGCATCTCAAAAGTTATCGCGGATGAAAAAGAAATACGCACAACAAAATGGATTGTCTGCGAATCTGACATCAAAATAATTGTCAGACTTATTTTTGGTAGACCTATTTATGGTGGAGCATGTTAAAAAATAGAGAAAGTGAGACCGTATGTGAAGAAGAGTCTTCTTCCGTGTATGAATTATTTTTTATGTCCGTTTGTGGTAAACATTCCCTTGGTAATCATTGAATTGTCAATTACGGTTGCTGAAAATGATGATCAGTAGTTATTAGAAAATTTCGATCTCTCATATTCAAATTTGTTTGATCTGAAGTTTAATCCGATTTTTTCCGATTTTTTCCTTTCTTCTTTTAGAGTTTTTTCACTTATAAAAGTTGACTCTCGTAGATGTACTGAAATTTGGCCTCAACGCTCCGGACCTCACAAACACTGAAAAATACAAACTAGTGTAATGAGGCAATCTTGGGTATTTTTGTTTGAGAGGCTTTAGAGGGATTTCGAAAAATTAATATCCTTTGAAAGCATTATGTTAGGCCCCAGAAACCTTAGAGAAAGGAATCGTTTCATTTTATTTTCATTTTTATTATTATTTTATTTGTAGAAATTGATTTTTTTTTAAACTAAAAATAAAATAAAAAAATAAGCGTTTGGAATGAAGCGCGCTTTGATGTGAAAGAAACTTCGTTGAGTGCTAATATCTCAAAAAGACGGACAATCGTCCTACTATCAAACGACATTTAGCGGCACCGGCGGTGGCGAACCTCACCTTCAGATCCGTCGTCCGGCTACTAGATCCCAATTCGTCTCACCATCGTCCATTCACATGTTCTGACTTTTAGGGTTTTGTTCTGGACCCTAATTATGCTGAAGTCAATGTGAGTTTATTCCCACTTTCACCTTCTTCTTCTTTTTTCATTTATTCCCACTTTCACCTTCTTCTTCTTTTTTCACAACTAAATTCTAAGCTCTGTAATTGGATTTTGGGGAGCAATTTTCAATTTTTACAAAATATTATCTTTTTTTTCTTCAAAACCCAAATGCAAAACTTGGAATTTGAGTTAAAAAGCATACCTTTCATATTATGTCGATTCAATTCCATTTATCTGCCTCCAATTTATAGCATTGGAAATTCAAATTATTGTTGTGTTTGAACAGAAAGAACCTCCGTTTGCGGTTGATTGCAACTTCCTTTCGCCAATCAAATGTAGCACACCTTTGTATGTCTTTTCACTTTTGTATTCATTTTGTTCAAGAGTGATATTTTTAGTTACCCTACCACAGTACCACTTCATTGTTGTATTGTATAACACTTATACATTTGTTGTTGTAGTTTTTTATACTAACATGATAAGCATTCTGTTTTTCCTTTTAAATTACTATAAAAGAAAGTGGGTAAGTTAGGACACTGGTTCATTGATGTGTTTAGTGTGTAATACATCAGTGCATTCTGTTTTTCTGTAAGTGTAGCATTATGAGGTTCATTTTAAGATAGAGGTAGTATTACTCATACGGAATTGATGTTATCATGTAGGGAGGAAGGAATGTAATTCGCAAAGTGAATGAGTGGAGAAGTTTCTCAACCTTATATGGTACGGCTAAATGCTTGATTTTGGATAGTGAACATTTACCAAATGCATGTGATTGGCTAAAATGTAGACGTGGATCCAAGGTATCCACTCACATGATTTGGTAATGATAGTGATAGGGTTATTGAGAATGACAGATCCTTTACAATGCAGCTCATTGTAATTCAACGTATGGGAGGGATTCTATCGCATGGTCGTGGCAACTGCAAATCGTGAATGCACTTCGTTCAGGCGAGAGAAGCATAGCGTCAGGTCTGCTGTCAAGTCTCATCGACATGAGTCACTCGTTTACAGCAGATGATTTCGTTTATATTCTTGAATATTGTGCTCGGACACCTGATCCATTGGTAGGCTCCCTGATAAATAATGAGTCTTGGCCTTCTGTTTAGGTGCTTTTATTTCTTGAGTTTTAATGCATCCACATATTGCCATACGGTATGGTTTAGACTTCCTTTATGCAACATCTGATTGCTAACGCTTATGGGTCACTATTTTGCAGGGTAAAATAGAACATATCTATTCTGGGTGTTTATTACATATGATGGCCGAGTAGCTGACAATCTTTTCAACAATATTATGTGTGTAGTTGTGTATATAGGTTCTAAGAATAAATATGTCCCTGATGTGAATGTAAGTTTGAGTGTGCTTATGATGTAAGGACCAGGACAACAGAGAATGCTTTGAGTAGATATTAATTGACCAGTGCTCAACTTTGCTCGACTATTAATTGTTACCGTATTTGCTTAACAAAGTAACAAACTAAGCCTCTAACTGTGCGGGGCCCTTTTCTTCGTAAATTCATACGGTCCTTTACAAGATTAGGAGATTTGAAATCCGCTTTTGGAGCTTTACAGCAGTGGTCGCTTTGGTTAGTCGAGGAGGATTTAATATCTCTAAAACTGGTCAAGGGAAGTTGAGGGATTCTAGATTAGACATCCCTATACCTTTTAAGGGTGACATGAATTGGAGCGATTATAGGATCAAAGATGAAACTTCTGACTAACAAGGATGTTCAACCTTATCTAATAAACATTCAATGAAATTTAGATACCACAAACCACCTTATATGCCAAGCCCAAAACTTGGGTCCAATCCATAAATATGGGCTAAATACCTCGTTGGGTCAAGGCCCATGGAGAGGTTCACCTCGTTGGGTTAAAGCCCACAAAAGAGGTCCATATTGCCTTAGCCAGATAGCCCCAAATGAAGACATTGAACCAATAAGCAATTTGAAGGAAGTCGCATAAGTGTGATAATATCCCTCAAATCGCAAGAAGCAAGTCGCCCTTAAGAACCTACAGGTCAGGATGAACTTATCTGGCGTGCGACATCATAAAAGTCACTCAAATGGAAACTTCCTCGCAAGTTGTCATCTTAGCAAGTTGTCATCTTAACAGACGTTGTCTTATCATTGCATTTTATCTTCAGACAGAAGTAAACGACAAATAATTTCTTTTCACTCTCCACTATCTCAATTACCAACAATGCGGACCAGCCAAAAGGTGATACTTGTCCCACTAACATGGTGATGCCACCTTACTTTATTGAACTATACTCCCTCCTTCCATTTGAAAGTTTACTTATTTCCCAAATGGTGTCCCATTTAAAGGTTCACCGTTCCTAAAATGGAAATGGGACCCACTTATCATACTCACAACAATTACCCACTTACTCCACTTTCTCTCTCCTACCCAACTATCTACACTCACAACACATCATCTTTTTTCTTAACTAGTGCTACACCCGTGCGTTTAAAAACTATTTCAAAGAAAGTTAAAAATAATAGGAGAAGTTGCTCTCCATAGAGCACATCACACATCTATCCCTTTTATTTTTTCCCTTTTTCTTTATAGCAAGTCACTATCTTACAAATGTGAAATGACAAAATCGACCAAGTTTTCAATTCCAAAACTGGCTGTGAGCGAGAAACGAAAATGGAAAGCTTTCTTGAGAAATTAAGGAGCTATGAAAAGTCTTAGTTAAGGAGCCATTTGGCGGTGATTTGGCGCCGTAGGCGCGACCTTGGCGCATTAGGCGTGACATAGGCGCGCCCACGCCAAGAAAGCTGGTGTTTACAAAAGAGCTAAAGGCCCCAAAATTTATACTATTTCAATTCCTAACTTATGCTAAGATCTCTCAATATATACTACTCCATTTTTTAGCATTTCAATTCCTAGATGATGTGGGATTAATATCCCATTTGGTTTTCAAATACTAAGGCCTCTCAATATATACTACTCCATTTCCTAGCATTTCAATTTCTAGACGATGTGGGATTAATGACCAATTTGGTTTTCAAATGCTAAGGCCTCTCAATATATACTACTCAATTTCCTAGCATTTCAATTTCTAGACGATGTGGGATTAATATCCCATTTGGTTTTCAAATGCTAAGGCCTCTCAATATATAATAAATGGAAAGCTTTTTTGAGAAATTAAGGAGCTATGAAAAGTCTTAGTTAAGGAGCCATTTGACGATGATTAGGCGCCCTAGGCGTGACTTAGGCGCGCCCAACACCAAGAAAGCTGGTGTTCACAAAGGAGCCCCAAAATTTATACTATTCCATTTCCTAGCACTTCAATTTCTAAATGATGTGGGATTAATATACCATTTGGTTTTAAATGCTAAGGCCTCTCAATATATACTACTCAATTTCCTATCATTTCAATTCCTAGACGATGTGGGATTAATATCCCATTTGATTTTCAAATGATAAGGCCTCTCAATATATACTACTCCATTTCCTAGCATTTCAATTCCTACGATGTGGGATTAATATCCCATTTGGTTTTCAAATGCTAAGGCCTCTCAATATATAATAAATGGAAAGCTTTTTTGAGAAATTAAGGAGCTATGAAAAGTCTTAGTTATGGAGCCATTTGACGGTGAATAGGCGCCCTAGGCGTGACTTAGGCGCGCCCAACACCAAGAAAGCTGGTGTTCACAAAGGAGCCCCAAAATTTATACTATTCCATTTCCTAGCACTTCAATTTCTAAATGATGTGGGATTAATATACCATTTGGTTTTAAATGCTAAGGCCTCTCAATATATAATACTCAATTTCCTATCATTTCAATTCCTAGACGATGTGGGATTAATATCCCATTTGATTTTCAAATGATAAGGCCTCTCAATATATACTACTCCATTTTCTAGCATTTCAATTCCTAGACAATGTGAGATTAATATCCCATTATGTTTTCAAATGCTAAGGCATCTTAATATATACTATTCTATTTCCTAGATGATATATGATTAATATCTTATTTAGTTTTCAAATGCTAAGACCTCTCAATAAATGGAAAGCTTTCTTGAGAAATTAAGGAGCTACGAAAAGTCTTAGTTAAGGAGCCATTTGGCGGTGATTAGGCGCCCTAGGCGTAACCTAGACGCGTCCAACACAAAGAAAGCTGGTGTTCACTAAGGATTCAAAGGCTCCAAAATTTATACTAGTCCATTTTCTAGCATTTCAATTCCTAGACGATGTGGGATTAATATCTCATTTGGTTTTCAAATGATAAGGCCTCTCAATATATACTACTCCATTTCCTAATATTTCAATTACTAGACGATGTGGGATTAATATCACATTTGGTGTCAAATGCTAAGGCCTCTCAATATATACTAAATGTAAAGATTTTTGAGAAATTAAGGAGCTATGAAAAATCTTAGTTAAGGAGCCATTTGGCGGTGATTAGGCGCCCTAGACGTGACCTAATTGTGCCCAACACCAAGAAAGCTGGTGTTCACTAAGGAGCCAAAGGCCCCAAAATTTGTACATCAAGAAAGTTGGTGTTCACTAAGGAATCAAATGCCCCAAAATTTATACTACTCAATTTTCTAGCATTTCAATTCCTAGACGATGTGGGAATAATATCTCAATTGGTTTTCAAATGCTAAGGCCTCTCAATATATACTACTCCATTTCCTAGCATTTCAATTCCTAGACGATGTGGGATTAATATCCCTCAAATTTTTCAAATTTTATTTCGGGTTATTAAAGGGGGTGTGTTTAGTAAATGAGTAATGAACCTAGCCTCTATTTAGTCTCGATTCTAGTTTGAGCGGGAAAATGGGAGGTGTGCAACTGAGTTATTATCCTCTTAAGAAAGAGTATTTATACATTTTATTTCCAAAGCCCAAGTCCCAAAGGAATTTTAAGTCCACTAAGAATTCTAGCCCAACCAAAATTATAACTCTGTTATTATCTTCTTAAACTGAGTTATTATCCTTTTAAAATGAGTTATTATCCTCTTAAATATTATCTTAAATAACTAATAAATAAATAAATCAATATTTAAAATTAGAAAAGGAACGGGGTATTACAATATCACGCTCTAACCCCTACCACCAGTCCCTGCTGCTTACACACCATATCGAACTCGCCATTATCAATAGCGACATTTGAAAACTATAACATTTTGGTGAATATTGTTGACTGTCATTTCGGGCTAGATACTTTCTCCTAAAAGTGACAGTTTGAGAAAGAAATTCATGATTGCAACTTGTGTGAGCTCTCATATTTTGTTCCAACTTTAAGATATTTCCATATGTTTGATCAAAACAAGTGCCTTCTAATTAAAGATTTTCCATCAAATAATGAAGACTCAGATGATAAAAGACACAGGGCACTTAGAAAAACCTTGAAAATTTCCAGACAAGAACTCGATAGGAAGAGTTTCAATGAAGAGTTGCATACTTTTATGAAAGTGGAGCATCAATAAAGAGCTGGAGACGATCAGTCCTAATAACTCATAATCGTTGGTACATAACGTGGTTCATAACAGTGCTACACAAAAGTGGTACAAGTGCCTTTAAAAGTGGTACAAGTGCCTTTATCCCTCTGACAAGATTTTTTTTTGGATAAGTTGCAGAGTTTGTAAACTTCTTTAATATTGAGATGAATCAATTAGAGGCCTTTCTGGATGAGATCTTTGTAGACTCGTGCGCCGTTTGTTTGTTTGTTTGGGGTAAAATATTTTTCTGAAAATGTTTTCTCCATTTTTCGGTGTTTGATAAGCACCGAAAAATGGAGAAAATGTTTTTCGAAAAATATTTTTCCCACTTTTCCAAATAAAATAACTTACGAATTTTTCCTAAGTAAAACATTTTTCGAAATTGTTAAAACCTTCACACACACACACAACTAACTTTTTATACACCCCCACATTACCCAGCCCACATTAACCAACCCCTACCTCATCCCCTCATAAAAAAATTATTTAGATTAAAATTAGATTTTACAATTCTCCCTCCATCACCACCACCACCCCGCCCCCTACCCCACTCACCACCACCCCAACTACACTCACCACCCACCCACTGATGTAAATTGGGACGTTTATTGTTTTTGTATCTTTTATTATTTCATTTGTATTTTCGGATTTAATTTTAATTGGTTGATTATAGGTAGATTTAGAATAGATTTTCAATATATTTACTAGTTTTTAAGTCCTATTAGGTTACTATATAGGTTAGGATTAATTTTAGAAGGTTTAGGAGTCTTTTTCAAGTTTTCTGGGCACTATAAGATAGGCCTTCATTGTAATTCCGAAAATTAGTCTTTTTATCAATTAAATTCATATTTTGCTCTTGCAAAACTCTTGGTCAATTTTATTGGCTTCAGAAGGATTTCTTAGGAAATTCTTGTTATCTTGGGAATTGCGATTCCTTGCAGAAGGTTTTGATTTCGATCAGGCCTTGGTTACTATTCCGCTGCGTTTACATCAACCAATTAAAATTAAATCCGAAAATACAAATGAAATAATAAAAGATACAAAAACAATAAACGTCCCAATTTACATCATACACCACCACTTCAAAAGAACTCGTCCCCGAGTTCTCATCCAACGTTGGAAAGTTTGCCATCCCATTTAAAAAGATATTTCGAATAAATCTTTTAAGCATACATTGACGTAAGATGATCTCTTCTGTATATAAAATTATTCCATCAATCCCATCCTCCTTGTGTTGATTTTCCTCCCCTTCCTTCCCTTGATCAACAATGATCAATAAATCTTCAAAAATAATTTCTTTCTTGTTGTGAAAAACACCCAAAGTTTCATAAAAAATTGGGGTTTTTGAACAATCAATACCAACCTCTTCTTTTTCCTTGAATTCAACTAGGACATTATCAGGGACTATAATATTTGAAGTAATAATATCACCACAAACCTGAACAATGCTCAAATCTTCTTTGAACTCACAAATAACCTCCTCATCAAAAGCTTCTTCTTGAGTAGGAAATTCTTCAATAGACAACTCACCATTAAAGACCGGAATATCCGCCCTAATCTTGGGTCGTTGATCTTGAGGAGGCACTGCCCTGGCATCCCCTTCAACATTATCCGAAGTATCCCCGCCTATCGGATCACCACGGTGGAGATTTTCCCCGTGAGGACCAGCCCGATTTCGTGGGTTGACACCATCTCCACCTACACGCAATCCGACCCAAAGGCGCCATGAGTTCCGTATGTTGTCGATCTTAGGAGCACGCTTCTGTGCTCTCTAGCCTCTTGATCCAAACGGTCCATACGTTCCCTAGTTGCTTGATCCTGGACGCTCCATACGCTCCAAGATTGCGGTAAGAATGGTTAGGTTGTCTCCGTTGTCTCCAAGGAATTGGCCATCGTCCAAGGATCTCGCCTTTTCGATACCAGCGATGTAAACGGCGGAATAGTAACCAA
The DNA here is from genome assembly GCA_022495995.1 of Adenophora triphylla var. japonica. Taxonomy (NCBI): domain Eukaryota; kingdom Viridiplantae; phylum Streptophyta; class Magnoliopsida; order Asterales; family Campanulaceae; genus Adenophora; species Adenophora triphylla. The sequence goes on from JAFEMH010003147.1 coordinate 175,544, forward strand.
GGCACGATCGAAATCAAAACCTTCTGCAAGGAATCGCAATTCCCAAGATAACAAGAATTTCCTAAGAAATCCTTCTGCAAGCCAATAAAATTGACCAAGAGTTTTGCAAGAGCAAAATATGAATTTAATTGATAAAAAGACTAATTTTCGGAATTACAATGAAGGCCTATCTTATAGTGCCTGAAAACTTGAAAGACTCCTAAACCTTCTAAAATTAATCCTAACCTATATAGTAACCTAATAGGACTTAAAAACTAGTAAATATATTGAAAATCTATTCTAAATCTACCTATAATCAACCAATTAAAATTAAATCCGAAAATACAAATGAAATAATAAAAGATACAAAAAGAATAAACGTCCCAATTTAAAATATGATGTAAATTGGGACGTTTATTGTTTTTGTATCTTTTATTATTTCATTTGTATTTTCGGATTTAATTTTAATTGGTTGATTATAGGTAGATTTAGAATAGATTTTCAATATATTTACTAGTTTTTAAGTCCTATTAGGTTACTATATAGGTTAGGATTAATTTTAGAAGGTTTAGGAGTCTTTTTCAAGTTTTCTGGGCACTATAAAATAGGCCTTCATTGTAATTCCGAAAATTAGTCTTTTTATCAATTAAATTCATATTTTGCTCTTGCAAAACTCTTGGTCAATTTTATTGGCTTGCAGAAGGATTTCTTAGGAAATTCTTGTTATCTTGGGAATTGCGATTCCTTGCGTAAGGTTTTGATTTCGATCGTGCCTTGGTTACTATTCCGCTGCGTTTACATCGCTGGTATCGTAAAAGGCGAGATCCTTGGACGATGGCCAATTCCGGTGGAGACAACGGAGACAACCTAACCATTCTTACCGCAATCTTGGAGCGTATGGAGCGTCAGATCAAGCAACTAGGGAACGTATGGACCGTTTGGATCAAGAGGCTAGAGAGCACAGAGCAGCCCAAGATCGACAAAGATACGGAACTCATGGCGCATTTGGTCGGATTGCGTGTAGGTGGAGATGGTGTCAACCCACGAAATCGGGCTGGTCCTCACGGGGAAAATCTCCACCGTGGTGATCCGATAGGCGGGATACTGGATAATGTTGAAGGGGAGGCCAGGCGCGCCTCCTCAAGATCAACGACCCAAGATTAGGGCGGATATTCCGGTCTTTAATGGTGAGTTGTCTATTGAAGAATTTCCTACTCAAGAAGAAGCTTTGATGAGGAGGTTATTTGTGAATTCAAAGAAGATTTGAGCATTGTTCGTGTTTGTGGTGATATTATTACTTCAAATATTATAGTCCCTGATAATGTCCTAGTTGAATTCAAGGAGAAAGAAGAGGTTGGTATTGATTGTTCAAAAACCCCAATTTTTTATGAAAATTTGGGTGTTTTTCACAACAAGAAAGAAATTATTTTTGAAGATTTATTGATCATTGTTGATCAAGGGAAGGAAGGGGAGGAAAATCAACACAAGGAGGATGGGATTGATGGAATAATTTTATATACAGAAGAGATCATCTTACGTCAATGTATGCTTAAAAAAGATTTATTCGAAATATCTTTTTAAATGGGATGGCAACTTTCCAACGTTGGATGAGAACTCGGGGACGAGTTCTTTTGAAGTGGTGGTGTATGATGTAAATTGGGACGTTTATTGTTTTTGTATCTTTTATTATTTCATTTGTATTTTCGGATTTAATTTTAATTGGTTGATTATAGGTAGATTTAGAATAGATTTTCAATATATTTACTAGTTTTTAAGTCCTATTAGGTTACTATATAGGTTAGGATTAATTTTAGAAGGTTTAGGAGTCTTTTTCAAGTTTTCTGAGCACTATAAGATAGGCCTTCATTGTAATTCCGAAAATTAGTCTTTTTATCAATTAAATTCATATTTTGCTCTTGCAAAACTCTTGGTCAATTTTATTGGCTTGCAGAAGGATTTCTTAAGAAATTCTTGTTATCTTGGGAATTGCGATTCCTTGCAGAAGGTTTTGATTTCGATCAGGCCTTGGTTACTATTCCGCTGCGTTTACATCACCCACCCACCCTTCCGTCGGGTAAAAAAATTAATCATTTTAAATTTATTTTTAACAACTCTCAACCCCACTCCACTAACCACCACCACCCCTGCCCCCCACCCCCATCGGGAAAAAAAATCATTTTAAATTTATTTTTAACAACTCCCCCGTTTGGACAATTTTTTTTAATAATTTTAAATTTATTTTTAACAACTCCCCACTCCCACCACCACCTCAAGGTCAAAAATTATTTTTTTTATTCATTTTAAATTATATTTTAACAACTCTCCTACTCCCAACCAACTTTTTTTTTATTAATATTAAAATTATTTTTTTTAACAACCCTCGCCACCCCCACCAACCCCCTCACACGATCAAACATTTTTTACTCATAATTAAATTAATTTATTTTTTAACAACTCCAACACCAACCCCACTCCCCTACTCTCGGCCACCCACCCTACCCCCCACACTCTCGGCTACCCACCCTACCCCACACCTACCCCACCCCTACCCTATCACCAGCCTAGCCTACCATCATCTTACCCTTTATATTTCCCCCACCACCCTATCCTACCCCTACCCTACTCTACCCTACCCCACACCCACTCACTTCACCCCTACTAATCCCCACCTCCAACCCTACCACCCCACGTCCCTCACCCTACCCCACCCTATCTCTTTCAACTTATCTCAAATTGTGTTTTTATCGAAAAATATTTTCATTAAACACATGAATTTTTTTCCGAAAAATATTTTCCTTACTAAATACCCGAAAACATGTTTATCTCATTTTCCGAAAAATATTTTACAGGAAATCATTTTACAGAAGTTATTTTACGCGAAGCAAAACAATTGCAGAGTTTGTCAACTTCTTTAACATTGAGCTGACCCAATAGATGCCATTCTCACTTGGATGAGATTTTTGTGGACTCAATTGCAGAGTTTGTCAACTTCTTGAATATTGAGCCAATTTAAAAATATTCAACAACTTGCCACAAATCTCACTGACTTTCCCAGTAGTTTCCCTTAATAATAACAATGTCTTGTTCGTAATATTCAATGATATAGAGGTGGTCCATGACAACCTTCCATTTTAAAAACCTTAAAGAGCAGTAGTTTACTTCAAGTTTATAGTATAAATGAAGGAAGAAGATAGATTTTGAGGGGCGTAAAGAAATATAAGGACAGATGAGTGAAAGAAGAAGGTGAGTGACATCTGTAGATTCGAAGATTAAACTGCAAAACCCATATTTTGGTCACGACGAAAGAAACCATGTTTTTGCAATTTTTTCAATGTCCTCATTCAAGTACCAATTTTTTGTAATGAGCTCACTCCACTAGCGGAGCTGTCAAAATTTTAAAGGATTTCTTTCAAAAGATGGCACATGACCAACACCCGTTAAAAATAATGGGTTCGTTAGTGGAGTTAACTTAAAGCCAACTAGTCTCTTTAATTTTTAAGTAAAAGAAAAAGAAGCAAAAGCAAACGAAAAATAAAAATACAAACAAAAATGGTGCATAAGAAAAATAAAAATAAAAATACAGATAAAAGAAATAAAAAACTTTAAATGAGAACATTGCAAATAGATGAGGATGAATCAAGTTGACTTCATACCAAGTCTTTTTTTATTGATTATCTGAGTGGCAGTTGGAGAGTAGGCTGGCTATGGCATGAGCACATGTTGTAGAATTCAACAAAGTCATATTTAAAGATTTTACTCTCTCCGCCCATTACGGATATGAACATGTCAAAAGAATAAATTATTATTGAGTTGAACCAATAATCCTTCAACAACTTCTACTCTATTATTGGACTTTGTTGTTGTCTCCATCCACCATGTGGTCCACATGATTTAACCAAAAAGACAAATAGGTTACAATAATATTGTTCAATTACTATTGATCTGTATCAATTATTAAAGACTAACGGAGCTGTCAAAATTCTAAAGGATTTCTTTCAAAAGACGGCACATGACTAACACCCGTTAAAAATAATGGGTTCGTTAATGGAGTTAACTTAAAGCCAACGAGTCTCTTTAATTTTTAAGTAAAAGAAAAAGAAGCAAAAGCAAACGAAAAATAAAAATACAAACAAAAAAGGTACATAAGAAAAATAAAAATAAAAATACAGATAAAAGAAATAAAAATCTTTAAATGAGAACATTGCAAATAGATGAGGATGAATCAAGTTGACTTCATACCAAGTCTTTTTTTATTTATTTATTGATTATCTCATCTGAGTGCCAATTGGAGTAGGCTGGCTATGGCATGAGAACATGTTGTAGAATTCAACAAAGTCATATTTAAAGATTTACTCTCTCCGCCCATTATGGATGAACATGCCAAAAGAATAAATTATAACTGCATACTCATCTCCGAGATGTCCAATAGCGGTAAAATTATGAGAAAACGGAAACAACAAATTTTAGGAGGGGGTGTAAAAGTTAACTTTCGTTAAATTTTGTTAATTTTTATTTACAATCTTGGATGTCATTAATGGGATTGAGTTTAATAAAAGCATATTTGAAATAGGATTGGTTAAAACTTTTAAAAAATCTGAATGATTAAAAACAGAACTAAAAAAAATAATTAAAATGGTATAAAGGTCTGTTGGGATTGGAGTTCTAAACTACGAGGAAGAGGAGGAGCCTAAGTCGGAGGAGTTGGTGAGATCAAGGAGGAAAATCTCGGAGGTGCTTCTGTCGAGGAGAGCGGCCGCGCTTAGGTGGAGGGCGACCGCGCTGGAGGTACGTTCGAGGGTGCAAAGTCTCTGTCGATGAGGGCGGCCGCGCTGGGTGTGCTGCGCGACCGCGCTTGTGCCGTGGAGGGATTTTTCTGCAGTTTATTCTGTTTCCTATTTTGATAAGAACTCTTCTTAAATTAGATTTAGGGCTTCCTTGTATTACTATACAAACATAGTTACGACCTAGAACTCATTGTAGCAACATATTAGAAGGAGTCTAATAACATATTGGCTTGGCAATTGCCCCCGGACGTAGTTCATGTGTTGAATGAACCGGATAAACAACTCTTGTGTTCTTGTGTGTGTGTTTATTCCATTATTGTGCTTGTGGGTGTGTTGATTTCTTGTCTTGATTGCAACGGGGTACCACCAAATTCACAACAACTGGTATCAGAGCTTTGGTTCGGAGGATTCAAAATCTTTTCATTAGTTGATTAATTATGAATCGCGTTCTTGGGAATTTTTTGGTAAAGCAATCAGATGAAGAACTCAATCGAGAAATTCAGCGATGTGAATTTCACATTTTGGAGGACAAGGATTGAAGATTACCTTTATTGTAAGGATCTTCATAAGCCCTTGAAGGAGAAGCCCGAAGACATGTCACAAGATGATTGGGAGACGTTGGATCGGAAGGCGTTAGGAGCAGTAAGGAGTGCCCTAACCGACGACGTTGCACGGAACGCTATGGAGGCCAAGACAACGGTGGAGTTGCTACAAACGCTGTCAGACATGTATGAGAAGCCGTCGAATATCAATAAGATGCATTTGATAAAGAGGTTTGCGAATGCGAAGATGTCAGAGAGGGGCAGACAGCAGCAAGTCATATCGGCAATTTCAAAGGTATGGTGGACCAATTGAAAAGTGTTGATATTACTTTCTCCGATGAAGTGCTAGCTTGTTTTCTACTAAAATCATTGCCTGATAGTTGGGAGGTTACTGTCACAACGATTAGTACGTCAAAAACAGCATTGGTGTATAGGGAGGTTAGAGATCTCATCCTTCAAGAGGAGTTGCGAAGGAAAGAGGAAAGGGGAGAATCTTCCGTAGATGGGGCTGCACTTAGGGTGGAGAGAAAAAGGGGAGGACCGAAAAAGGGGAAAAAGGTCAAGTGCTACAATTGTGGCGAATTAGGTCATATCAGTTATGACTGTCCGGGCAAAGATGGTGGTGCACACGTGGTGGATGATGGGGGAGATGTATTAATCCTAGGAGAGGAGCAGTCGGGTGAAGATTGGGTGTTGGATTCGGGAGCTTCTTGTCATGCTAGTGGGGATGCAGAATCAATGAAGCGGTATAAAACTGGAGATTTTGGGGTTATCTCTCTTGATGATGGTCAACCATTGAAGATCAAAGGTAAGGGGGACGTGATGATGAAGACACCTAACGGGGCTTTTTTACAACTACACAATGTGATGCATGTTCCGGATTTGAGGAGGAGAGTGATTTCTATGGGACAACTTGACAGTGAAGGGTATGGTGTGTCTTTCATTGGTGGGTCTTGGGAAGTCACAAAAGGGGCTAAGGTGTTAGCTCATGGGGTTAAGGGGAAGATGTTGTACTCTACCTACAATGTCGATGTTCGTTCCAGTGGGATCAAGAGGCTAATGAACCGACCTATTGATGTGAAAAGGGGAGACATCAAGAAACGGTATGTTAGGGGGGAGAAGGACACAAAGTTGATCAACGTGGTGTGGATGTCCAAGTGCCCTAACAGAGAGCGTGTTCAGACCAAAAGCAGACGATGCAAGAAACAAGGTGTGTCCAAGTTTCAAGGGGAAGCATTGCGAGGAAGGTGGGTCTGGAGGGAGAAGGCGAAGTTAGACTTGCGGGGAGAAATCAAGGTAGAAGCTGATTTGGGGAGGCAAGAATCATCTAACATGGAGAGGTTGAATCGTCGCTTGGTTTCAACTCGCCTTAGTACTTGAGGAGAGGTTCGGTATTGTCAAGCCAATATGGGGGGAAATGTGTTCGAAGGTCTTTACTCCGTGGTGGGAGTTGATAGGTGTTTCTATGCTTATTTAGTTTAGTCTCCGGTGGGAGATTGTTGGGATTGGAGTCCTAAACTACGAAGAAGAGGAGGAGCCTAAGTCGGAGGAGTTGGTGAGATCAAGGAGGAAAATCTCGGAGGTGCTTCTGTCGAGGAGAGCGGCCGCGCTTAGGTGGAGGGCGACCGCGCTGGAGGTACGTTCGAGGGTGCAAAGTCTCTGTCGATGAGGGCGGCCGCGCTGGGTGTGCTGCGCGACCGCGCTTGTGCCGTGGAGGGATTTTTCTACAGTTTATTATGTTTCCTATTTTGATAAGAACTCTTCTTAAATTAGATTTAGGGCTTCCTTGTATTACTATATAAACATAGTTACGACCTAGAACTCATTGTAGCAACATATTAGAAGGAGTCTAATAACATATTGGCTTGGCAATTGCCCCCGGACGTAGTTCATCTGTTGAATGAACCGGGTAAACAACTCTTGTGTTCTTGTGTGTGTGTTTCTTCCATTATTGTGCTTGTGGGTGTGTTGATTTCTTGTCTTGATTGCAACGGGATACCACCAAATTCACAACAAGGTCACCTACCCCCACCAATCCTCATAAAGGGATTGGCCAAAAATTAATAAGAAGAAGAAGAGAAACCACACAAAAAGACATATAGGGTACAATTGAGCTGTATCAATTATTATTAAGTTGAACCAATAATCCTTCAACAACTTGCTACTCTTTTATTGTACTTTATTGTTGTCTCCATCCACCATGTGGTCCATATGATTTAACCGGAACTCTTCTACGAGTTAGCAGCAATTTATTTATGCACAACACACCTTCTATTGGTGGATCAACGGCGGGGATAAATTTAGATTCCCGTGTAATTCATCTCAAGAAAATAAAAACCCGATATCATTGATACATCAAGAGAGGAAGTAGTGGCAAAGTCTCGTGCCTAAACGGCAGCAGAGTAGATACTCATCTGCTGCCCCAGTCCCTTATCTAGGGTCCATGCTGGAGTACTCCAAAGTGGCACACAGTACAAGAAAACTAAAAAAAGACTTTGTATATATGGACACCATTGCAGAGTTTGTCAACTTCTTGAATATTGAGCCAATTAAAAAATATTCAACAACTTGCCACAAATCTCACTCAGTAGTTTCCCTTAATAATAACAATGTCTTGTTCCTAATATTCAATGAGTAGTTTCCCTTAATAATAACAATGTCTTGTTCCTAATATTCAATGATATAGAGGTGGTCCATGACAACCTATTCCAACTAGCACACAGATTAAGCTAATTAAAAGAAGTACTTAGTGTTCCTTCTGTCCCTATCCCAGAATAAATGTCATACTTTCTATTTTGGTTGGTCTCAAAATAAATGTCGCATTTCTAAAAATATGATGTAATGTTTTATGATCTACCTAAGCTATTATCTGATAAAGGAAATTATAGTTGCGTATTGTAAGAGTATACTGAAAGGCCCTTTGTTGATATGCAGATGATCAGACAGCTATGGTTTGGCTTAGCTGTCAGATGTTTGTTGAATTGTGCAACGGAATAAGAGAAGCTTGAAATAATGATAGGACAAAGAACACAAAGAAATAATGCAAGTGTGTGAATGTGATTGCAGAAATGTAATAACACAGAGAATTTAAAGTGGTTCAGAGTTCACTCCTCCTACATCCACCCCCACTGTCAATCTTGACAAGTGAGATCAATTTTATTATAATCTTTAATCAACAAAAATTACAAATGATTGATTTAGGCAAGTTCCTTGAACTTCCTCCTCCTAATTAGTACAGTCAACTAGGGATACACTTAAAGTACAGTCTTAAGTGTTTTTACAACTTGAAGTACAGTCTCAAGATTTTACAAAACAACTAGTACACTCAAAGTGCAGTCTTGAGTGTTTACAAACTAATTCTACACCTAAAGTACAGTCTTAGGATTTTGGAATTTGTGAATTAACACACTAGGGTTGTTTGTTGTTGAAGCAGAGGTTTTGGGGTGAGGGTTTTGGTTTGGAACAGGGTTTAAAGGGTAGGGATTGGTGAGTGTGTGTGTGGATTACAGGAGGTGTGCGTGGGTTACAGGAGGTGTGTGTGGGTGTAAGGGAAAGGTTTTGGACTGTGAAAAAGAGTATTTTTCAAGAGTGGTTTGTGTAGAGGATGAACTCCTCTATTTATACCCTTCAATGTAGCCGTTGGAATATGACTGTTGCAGCTACATTAATGAGTCTTGACTGGTCTTTGCCCCACTTGTCCACTTGCAGGTATTCATGAGCTGGCTTGAGCTGTGGCTTGAGCTGAGAGCTTCCAGAAGGTCTTCAGTGGTCTTCATTGGTCTTCAATGGTGAACTTGACAGCTGTGAAGATCCAGGTTCTACCTTGGTTGAGATTGTGGTAGCAGAGAATGAGACAGAGTGATGGCTATCAGAGGAAATGAAGTCATAGCTGTCAGATCATACAAAGGCTTAGCTATCAGAGATGTTCTCTAATAAGGACTGAGATGCACTTGATGATCTTGATAGCTAAGAGAGGGAATATGATTCATGTTATTGATTTGAAAGTAACCATTGTATAAGATAGAATCATAACTGTCAGACTCATAGCTGTCAGATAAACTGAAAGATGAATATAACAGATTTCCTCTTTTGATATAAACCCTGTTCTATATATATATTCCTTTATCAAAACCAACTAACTAAGACATTGATCAAAGTTAGGTCCTAACATATACTACATGAGTCATGAAGTCATGAAGAGGGAGCATTTACGGAAACTTAATAAAAGGTTAGAAACATTGGCTTGTCGATCAACTGTGACATTTATTTCGGGACGGAGTGAATTTGGAAGATTTTTTACCGACTGTTGCTTAAGGCCCCTCCTCCCCTCCACTTCTATCTTTTTCCTTCATTTATACTACAAATTTGAGGTTGTAGAATAAACTATTTCTCCCACGGTTTATAGAATGGAAGGAGAGACACTTTATTCCTTTGTCATTGGAAGGCTTCGTAATTTGCTGGCTACAGAAAGGGTGTATTTGCAGGCTCTGCAAGTCTAGTCGATGAGCTTGTCAAAAAGCTAAGATGGACTAGACCTGCCAGAGCCTTCAGATACACCCTTTCTTCCGCCGACAAATCACGAAGCCTTCCAATGACAAAGGAATAAATGGTCTCTCCTTCCATTTTAAAAACCTTAAGAGCAGTAGTTTACTTCAAGTTTATAGTATAAATGAAGGAAGAAGATAGATTGTGAAGGGTCTAAATCAATAAAAGGACAGATGAGTGAAAGAAGAAGGGGGGGTGACATCTGTAGATTCGAAGATTAAATGGCAAAACCCATATTTTGGTCACGAAAGAAACAGAAACCATGTTTTTTCAATGTCCACATTCAAGTACCAATTTTTTGTAATGCGCTCACTCCACTAACGGAGCTGTCAAAATTCTAAAGGATTTCTTTCAAATGATGGCACATGACTAACACTCGTTAAAAATAATGGGTTCGTTAGTGGAGTTAACTTAAAGCCAACGAGTCTCTTTAATTTTTAAGTAAAAGAAAAAAAAGCAAAAGCAAACGAAAAATAAAAATACAAACAAAATGGTACATAAGAAAAATAAAAATAAAAATAAAAATACAGATAAAAGAAATAAAAAACTTTAAATGAGAACATTGCAAATAGACGAGGATGAATCAAGTTGACTTCATACCAAGTCTTTTTTTATTTATTTATTGATTATCTCATCTGAGTGCCAGTTGGCATGAGCACATGTTGTAGAATTCAACAAAGTAGGCTGGCATCTACTTGGTTTATGTAGTCAACTTGATTCATTCCCATCTACTTACTATCCATTTGATCTTTGAATAAAAAAATCTCACCCTTTTTCTTCTTTCACCCGTCAGTCCTTTTATTACTTAGTATCCATTTGATCTTTGAATCAAAAAATCTCACCCTTTTTCTTCTTTCACCCGTCATTCCTTTTATTACTTTCAATCCCTCTCTCCACATCTATCTGCTAGATCTCAAGTATTTTTGAAATGGAAGGAGAAACCATTTACTCCTTTGTGATTGGAAGGCTTCATGATTTGTTGGCCGAAGAAATGAAGTATCTGCAGGCTCTGGAAGGTGTAGTCGATGAGCTTGTAAAAAAGCTAAAAGAGATGGAAGATTTGTTAGAATACGCGCACGTTAGGAAGGATAAACGTACCAAAGAAATCATAGATTTGGCTGATCAGCTGATCGATTCCATTGAAATGTATGTCATCCAAGTTGTAAACAAGCAAACTGGCATCAGAGAACGTTTGTTGCGTCCAAAAGTTTGCAAGGCTATTGAGAAGATCACAATCAAAATCAGTGACTTTATCAACAGCCAAAGTGGAGATGCGGACGCCAGCTCCTCGGATTCAAGAAGACCGTACAAAGTACAAGATCTTTCTCGATTCAATGAAAAAGAATTCGTTGGGAGGGAGGAAGACATCAGTAAATTGGTGTCATATCTGGTTGATCACGAAGAAAATGAGTTTCGGGTCATTTCCATTTATGGAATGGGTGGTTTAGGGAAGACCACACTTGCTCGGAAAGTGTATAAAGACAAGAAAGTGTTGAGCCATTTTCAAAGTTTCGCTTTTGTTTGTGTGAGCGAACAATGTCGAGCGGAAGAAATTTTGAAACATATACTACAACAACTTTCTCATGCGAAGGAGGAAGAGATGAAGAGCATGACTCAGGGGGATGTAATTGAATCACTTCAAAGAGTACAAGTAGAGAAAAGGTGTTTGATCATTATTGACGACATTTGGTCGGTAGTTGATTGGGAAAGCCTAAATTGCGGCTTAGTTGATGAAAGCACGGGCAGCAAAGTAGTGCTTACCACTCGGATCAAGGATGTTGCAGATAAGGGATTTTGCTACTCTTTGAAGTGCTTAAGCGAAGATGAGGGCTGGGAGATATGTCAGAAGAGAATAGGCACAGACAGAGGTTAGTTAATTATGATTATAAGAATCAAGTATAAATATTACGTTGCTTCACCAGTTTTTTTTTTTTTTCAATTCGTTAACTTTGGATTGTCTTTAGTTTGAGAGACATTTAAGAAAGCTTTTAAGAATTATTAGTGTCTTAAATACTTAAGCGCCCTTACTGATCTTACCATGGTCCATATGACATTTATCTTGCTTGTGCGTGAGAAATAGAACCTGGTAATTGACATGGGAGGAAAATAATGACTTTCCCTACATTAATAAAGTATGTACTCATTATTATTTATAAATTTATGTAATAATAATTAATTATATCTCTGTTAATGTATGTTTTTTTTTCCTTTTTTCCTTATAGATTCTGAAATAGAGAAAAGGAAGGAAGAGCTGGGAAGGAAAATGATTGCTTGGTGTAGAGGTAATCCCCTAGCTGTGTGTGTTCTCCGGGGGGTTTTAGTTACAAAATACAGCCTACGTGAGTGGGAAAGATTTTATGAAAGCAGAACATGGGGTGGAGGTAGAGGTGGAGATGTGTATCAACAATTCAATGACGAAGTGGTGGAAGAGTTATTATTTAGTTACAAGGAGTTACCATACCCGCTAAGGCCATGCTTTCTTTACATGGCATGTCTTGTTGAGGACGAGGAGATAGAGGTGGAGACGTTGTACATGTTATGGGATGCTGAAGGCATGATATTGTCAAAGGACAGACAAGTAGGAGAAACAAATATGGATGTAGCAGAGAGATATTTGGGTGAATTAGTGGGAAGATGCATGATTGAAGCAAAATTAGATGAGCCGCATCCTAATATTAAGAGGAGGTACAAGTTTTGTTGGCTTCATGATCTAATGAGAAAATTATGTTTGTCAATAGTTAAAAAGGAAGATTATCTCGAGGTCCATGACTATCGTGGTCGTAAAGATAAAGATGAAGTCTTGGTATTTCATTCCTCTTTGAATGATACTAAGTTACCTCCTAGGCAAGTCTTGTATTTTACCTGGGAGCATGATTTCATTGTTCAGGATGATAAACATAATGCAACTGGGCATGTGAGGTCGCTTATGTTTAAATATGGACGTGCGAGGAAATTATCCAAGTTGAAGAAGTTGAATTTGCTGAGAGTACTAAGCTTTTATGATAACTCAATTGGGGAGGAAGATATTACCAATGAGCTCATCCACCTTAGATACTTGAGCCTTAACGAGTGTCGTATAGTATGCCTTCCATCATCCATATATGACTTTATATACTTGCAAACTCTAGATATGCGAGCATATAATTATATAGATGGCTTTAGGATACCAAATCTTGCTCTAAGAAAATTGAAAGGATTGAAGCATCTATTTCTTCCGGATAAATGTGACTATATGGTGACCCCAAAATTTTCCAGACTGAGACTTGATGGATTGACCAAGTTGGAGACGCTAGTAAACCTTTCAATGAAGTGCGAGATGTTAGATGTCATTCATATCACCAATCTTAGAAGATTAGAATGGACGATTTGTATCTCAAGTGAGGATGATGCTAAGAAGATGAAGGAATTCATGAATAAAGTGAATTTGGATCGGTTGTTGCACTCATCACTTGCAATTGAACTGGACAATCCAAAGGTAGAGATGTACTCGGATGTTTTAAGAGGACAAATTCCTGAATGTTGGGCAGAAATTTTGCATGAGTTGACGATAACAGGGATGACAGGTAAGTTATTACCTGAATTTTCCAAATTTAGTCGCCTCACTGATTTGGAATTGACAGAATTTGAGGTAGAAGAAGACCCTATGCTGACACTGGAGAAACTCTCAAACCTAGAGAACCTCATATTAGAATATGGGAAATTGAAGGGAAAGGAAATGACTTGTTCTTCAACTGGTTTTCCCAAACTTAAGGAATTGAGTTTAGATAGCCTGGAAAACTTGGAGAAGTGGTGTGTTAAAGAAGGTGCCATGCCCAATCTCTTCCGTGTAAATATTTCGGGATGCTTAAAGTTAGAGATGCTTCCTGAGGAACTGAAATTCATTTCAACCCTCGAGGAGTTATGGATCGAGGATATGCCAGAAGAATTCAAGAGGATATGCAAGAGGGATTTTCCCAAACTTAAGGTTTTGGGTTAAAGCATTATGTTAGGCCCAGGAATCGTTTCATTTTTTTATTTTTTATTTTATTTTATTTTTTATTTGTAAAAATTGATTTTTTTCTTAAAATAAAAAAAAAATCAGAGGATATGCCTCGAGAAGTTTCATTTTTTTCATTTTTTATTTTATTTTTTATTTCTAAAAATTGATTTTTTTTCTTAAAATAAAAAAAATCCAGAGGATATGCCTCGAGAAGTTTCATTTTTTATATTATTTTTTATTTGTAAAAATTGATTTTTTTTCTTAAAATAAAAAAAAATCCAGAGGATATGCCTCGAGAAGTTTCATTTTTTTATTTTTTATTTTATTTTTTATTTGTAAAAATTGATTTTTTTCTTAAAATAAAAAAATAATATTCGTAATAAGCGTTTGGAATGAAGCGCGCTTTGATACGAAGAAACTTCGTCAAGTGCTAATACCTCAAAAAGACGGACAATAGTCCTATCAAACGACATTTAGCGGCACCGGCGGTGGCGAACCTCACCTCCACATCCGTCGTCCGGCTACTAGATCCCAATTCGTCTCACCGTCGTCCATTCACATGTTCTGACTTTTAGGGTTTTGTTCAGGACCCTAATTATGCTGAAGTCAATGTGAGTTTATTCCACTTTCATCTTCTTCTTCTTTTTTCACAACTAAATTCTAAGCTCTGTAATTAATTGGATTTTGGGGAGCAATTTTCAATTTTTACAAAACTTTATCTTTTTTTCTTCAAAACCCAAATGCAAAACTTGGAATTTGAGTTAAAAAGCATACCTTTCATATTATGTCGATTCAATTCCATATATTTGCCTCCAATTTATAGCATTGGAAATTCAAATTATTGTTATGTTTGAACAGAATGAAGCTCCGTTTGCGGTTGATTGCAACTTCCTTTCGCCAATCAAATGTAGCTGCATTTGTATGTCTTTTCACTTTTGTATTCATTTTATTCAAGAGTGATATTTTGTCTGTTGTATGCTCTTATTTCTGTAAATTAATTCCAAGATTATGGATACAAAGTAGTCATTGGCCCTATAATGAATGTCAGGTCATAAAGCTTCAGCCTGTAAGAAGAGAGTGAAAGATGTGCCTCTTGTGCCACAATACCACTTCATTGTTGTATTGTATAACACTTATACATTTGTTGTTGTAGTTTATACTAACATGATAAGCATTCTGTTTTTCCTTTTAAATTACTGTAAAAGAAAGTGGGTAAGTTAGGACACTGGTTCATTGATGTGTTTAATGTGTAAGACATCAGTGCATTCTGTTTTTCTGTAAGTGTAGCATTATGAGGTTCATTTTAAGATAGAGGTAGTATTACTCATACAGAATTGATGTTATCATGTAGGGAGGAAGGAATGTAATTCGCAAAGTGAATGAGTGGAGAAGTTTCTCAACCTTATATGGTACGGCTAAATGCTTGATTTTGGATAGTGAACATTTACCAAATGCATGTGATTGGCTAAAATGTAGACGTGGATCCAAGGTATCACATGATTTGGTAAACTTTTTGTTGCAAAAAATTTAGTAACTGTCATTTCATTCTCGATTTTTTTTTCTATTTGTGTTATTGATAGTGATAGGGTTATTGAGAATGACAGATCTTTTACAATGCAGCTCATTGTAATTCAATGTATGGGAGGGATTCTATCGCATGGTCGTGGCAGCTGCAAATCGTGAATGCACTTCGTTCAGGCGAGAGAAGCATAGCGTCAGGTCTGCTGTCAAATCTCATCGACATGAGTCACTCGTTTACAGCAGATGATTTCGTTTATATTCTTGAATATTGTGCACGGACACCTGATCCATTGGTAGGCTCCCTGATAAATAATGAGTCTTGGGCTTTCTGTTTAGGTGCTTTTATTTCTTGAGTTTTAATGCATCCACATATTGCCATACGGTATGGTTTAGACTTCCTTTATGCAACATATGATTGCTAACGCTTATGGGTCACTATTTTGCAGGGTAAAATAGAACATATCTATTCTGGGTGTTTATTACATATGATGGCCGAGTAGCTGACAATCTTTTCAACAATATTATGTGTGTAGTTGTGTATATAGGTTCTAAGAATAAATATGTCCCTGATGTGAATATAAGTTTGAGTGTGCTTATGATGTAAGGACCGGGACAACAGAGAATGCTTTGTGTAGATATTAATTGACCAGTGCTCAACTTTGCTCGACTATTAATTGTTACCGTATTTGCTTAACAAAGTAACAAACTAAGCCTCTAACTGTGCGGGGCCCTTTTCTTCTGAAACTTCTTTCCCATCATGAGCAAGTGTACCCATGATATCATTAACAGAATGTGCTTCTTTGTTTGTGCAGTTTGTGATGGAAACTTTTGGAACAATGAGGAAAAAAGAGGTTGAAATGAACAACAAAGGCCATCTTTTAATCATCCAAGCACTTTGTAAAGGAGGCTATGTAGAGGAGGTGTGATGTCAGTCATTTTCTACATTTTACTTCTGGTGATTTACTTGTTTCAGTATATCTTTATTATTCTTTGATTTCAAAAAACCTGCATTGGGTGTTATTTGTCAAATTAATTACGCAATTTTGAAATCATGACCTCAAGTTAAGGAGAGAAATTTTTTGTTGTTCGTTTACAAACTTTTATTATGATATCTTTCGAGTAATATCTAATTTGTTATGTATGTGGGTTCTCTCTTATTTGTGTAGGCATTCAGTATGATAAGTTTACTTGCGGAAACTCCAGATCACTATCCTGATTTACACATGTACAATAACTTATTGGGAGTTTGTGCTGATATGAAACACACAGATTATGCCAAAAAATGTTTGGATCTAATGGATCATGCGTTCATGGGAAAGGATGAAAGAACATACATGGAGCTTCTCAAGGTGTGTACATATTTAAACTCTTATTCATGCTTGGAGGAAAATAATACGCAGCACAAGTAGAATTTCAGTGTTTCTAAACCTGTTACTTTGTCGTAGGGTTAGCTATCTAGCTAAACCAGATTTTTATTTCAGATTGGGGCACTTCTAATTGGTCAAACATTTTTATTTCTTTTTCACAAAGTTGTATTGAAAAATTAAAGGTTAGCAATCGTTTTACATATTGCCTAGAAACAAGCAAGTGTAGTTTGATAAGAAGATAAGGTATTAGAGGGATTTATCTTTCGAATAAGTGTGTTTTGTGTAAATTGGTTGATGAGGAGTGAATATCTTATCTAGTTCCCAAGCTAATTCCCAAGCGGTGATTCTGGTGCTACAATTTGTATCCATGTAACATTATTTTACTTTAGGCTTATGGAAATCCATTATTTCTTCCCAACATGAAATGTTCAGTGCAGAACTTGAAGGGGGTTTTACTTCTATTACCATTATTTAAGTTTTCATTTAATTTACTTTTTAGGCTTGGCGCGATGAGGGGGGTGAAAAATTTATTAAGTTAACACTATAATTGAGAAAGTTGAAATTTATATGATATTTGGTATATTGTTGCTCTTGAACCATACACTGGTTTGGCCAAATCAAATTGAGCAGAATTTGTCTAAATTTATTCCTCCAGCTTGCAGTTTTGCAGCAAAATCTTTCTGCAGTCCATTGTATCTGGGAGGAGTGTACCAAATACTACAGTCTTAACATTATATCTCTTCGTAAATTCATACGGTCCTTTATAAGATCAGGAGATTTGAAATCCGCTTTTGGAGCTTTACAGCAGATGGTCGCTTTGGTTGGTCGAGGAGGATTTAATATCTCTAAAACTGGTCAAGGGAAGTTGAGGGATTAGATTAGACATCCCTATACCTTTTAAGGGTGACATGAATTGGAGCGATTATGGGATCAAAGATGAAACTTCTGTTCCTTCGGTGTATGAAAACTATGAGAATGCAGAAAGTCTGGCAGGTAACACAGGGCTTTACATGACTAGTAACGCTAAAATGAAAGAAGTCAATAGTGCTGGATTACATGGACCAAGTAAGCCTGTGATGAAGCTCTTGAGATGGTCCTTTAGTGACTTGATACATGCATGTGCAAAAGCTAAAGATTGTGAGCTTGCGGAGCGGTTGTTTTTACTGGTGACAACTTAAAATTGTATATCTATATTTTATAGATCTCCAACTTGTTGGTTTTTTTAAATTTTTTTCAACAGATTTTGTAGTCCATACTTGTTAATTTTGATTCTCATCTTCCCTCAACACGCACAAATGTCTCTGGATAAGCCAGTAGTATGGTAAGAATGTATAAACATTCGGAAAAAGAAAATGTTGAGCTCTTATTGTTCTGCACCTTAGCTTTAGTTTTTCAGTAAGTTTGCTGGATGGAATAGTCATTGGCATCCTTCATTTCCTGACTGACATTTTTATATGTGATAGATGCAAAATCTTGGTGTGGATCCCTCTTGTGGTACATATGATGGCTTCATAAGAGCTCTTGTTGGTGCGAGAGGTTTTCGTGATGGCATACAAGCTGTAAGCATAGTTGCGAAAGGCGCTCGCCTCTCGCCCGCCTCTCGCCATAATCGCGCCTGGGAGGTTTCAC
Source organism: Adenophora triphylla var. japonica (assembly GCA_022495995.1). Classification (NCBI taxonomy): domain Eukaryota; kingdom Viridiplantae; phylum Streptophyta; class Magnoliopsida; order Asterales; family Campanulaceae; genus Adenophora; species Adenophora triphylla. Next base: position 193,890 of record JAFEMH010003147.1, read on the forward strand.
CGCCTCTACGGATTGTGGCGGTCGTTTTTGAAAAAGCGACAAACATAAGAAAATTCCGAGTCAAAGTAGGAATCAAGAAGCTGTCAATTTGGGATTCTAGGGTTTCAATTTTATGGAAACATCGTCTATTTTTGGAATTCCGAGTTCGATTATGAAATTGATTAGGAATTCCGAAATCAATTAGGAAATCGATTATGAAATCGATTATAAAATCGATTATGAAATCAATTTCATAGACGTAAACCAAGAAATTGATCGACTCACCATTGACGTCCATTGACGACGACGACGACGACGAAGGCCCTTCGCAAATCACGGCACTTCTCAGGTTAGCGTCGACTCGTAATTGCTACTGCGTCTCTGTTTTTTTTTTTAACTCTCTTAAACGTCGATTTGTAAACCAAGCAATTTCGTGACTTGCGTCTGTCTCTTTTATTTTGTATTACGTTTGTTTTCTTTTTTTTTTGTTTCAACAACACCGTGGGTCTGTCTCTGTTATTTTATATTTATTACTTTTGTTTTCTTCTCTTTTTTTTCTACAACAACGTGTCTTCCTTTTTCATGGTTTTTAATTTATTTTTTACTTTTTATTTTTCCTTTGTTTAATTATTGGTTTTTTCTATTTTTAAGTCGATGTTTAAATTTATTTTTTCATAAAACAAGAAAATACTTTTGTTATATTTTTAAATAATGTTCTTTCTTTCAGCTGTGAGATCATTATTAACAATGTCGAACATCTTCTCTACTAATTCTAAACGTAAGGATCCATGTTGAAAATACGTGACATTAAAAGATGAAAAAAATACAAATAATACAACATGTAATTTTTGTGGACTTGAGTTCAGAGGTGGGATATTAAGAGCCAAACATCATATCGTTGGTGGAAATCCTAATGTAAGGGATTGTGAGAGTGTGCCAGATGATGTTAAAGAAGAAATTAAAGCATTTATGGGCATAAAGCAGCAAGCTAAGGAAAAACGAATTTTCGATAAAGATGTCCATCAGTAAAGGATAAGAGAAGAAACTATGAGAAGTTATGGGGATGAACTTGATGGTGAGGATGGTGGAGAACAAGGTCATTCAATTAAAAAGCCAAAGATACAAACTAGAGGGCCCATGGATAATTTTGTTAGTCATGGTGGCTCAACAGCAAAAAACATGAAGAAACAAAAGAGTGAGAATGAGGAAGCATTAAAAGTGCTTAGAAACAAAGCATGTTCATCTTTAGCTAGATGGTTTTATGATGCAGGGATACCATTTAATGCAGCGAATTATGATAGTTTTCAAGAAGCAATCAATGATGTCGGTATATGTGGTGTGATGAAAGCTCCGAGTTACTATGAATTGAGAGTTCCTTTATTGAAGAAAGAAGTGGAAGCTGTAAACAACGTTATGGAGGATCATCGACAAGAGTGGAAGACATATGGTTGCTCTATTATGTCAGATGGGTGGAAGGACAAGAGAGAGCGAACTTTGATTAATTTTCTAGTCAACAGTCCTAAAGGGAGTATGTTTCTAAGGTCAGTTGATGCTTCAGATTATTGCAAAACCGGAGATAGGCTATGTGATTTGCTCAGTCAAGTTGTGGAGGAAATCGATCCTGAGAATCTTATACAAGTTATAACCGATAATGCTTCCAATATGAAAAGTGCTGGTAAGTAATAATTTGATATTATAATTAGTATGTTTATGTAATTGTTCTAATTATTATTTTATTCTCTTTTTCATAGGTGAGAATTTAATGAAAAAATATACACATTTATTCTGGACACCGTGCGCTGCTCATTGCATGGACTTGATGTTGGAGGATATTTTTAACATTCCAAGAATGAAAAGTATTTGAACGGGCTATGAAGTTGAATAGCTACATTTATGGACGTCCTGGGGTCGTGAATATGATGAGGAAGTTCACCAAGCTGGATTTAGTGAGACCAGCAAAGACTCGATTTGCAACAGCATTTCTTACTCTCTCGAGGTATGACAAGGTAAAGAAAGAGTTAAGGGCAATGTTTATTTCCGATGTTTGGAAGAATAGCAAATGGGCAAAGGAAGAAAAAGGTAAACAAGCAACTAAAACCATCATGGATGCTAGATTTTGGAAGGTGGCTAAAGAGGCTCTTTTGGTTGCCTGTCCTCTTTTTAGTGTCCTTCGATTAGTTGATGGTGAGATAAAGGCTCCTATGCCATATATCTATGAAGCCATGGATAGAGCGAAGGAAAAAATTGCAAAGAATTTTGAAGACAAAGAGGAGTATTCAGAGTTTTTTCAAATCATTGATCGCAGGTGGGAAGATCAACTTCATCAACCTTTGCATGCTGCTGCTTACTACTTGAATCCAGAGTTTCACTACACGAATAAGAATATTCACGAGGACCAAGAGGTTTGGGATGGGTTCGTTAAATGTCTTGAGAGATTGATACCCGACACAAATACTCAAGATCAAATAACCAGACAATTGAAGGTTTATACAAATGCAGAAGAATCATTTGGGTCGGTGACGGCTAAAAGGCAACGATACACGATTGCTCCTGTAATATTTTATTTGTAATTTGATGGATTTCATGTTTATAGTATAACAACTATGAGTATTAACTTGTTGTTTCTTCAATTCGTAGGTGAGTGGTGGAGGCTTTATGGTAAATCAACACCAGAATTGCGAGAGTTTGCCATGAAAATCACTAACTTGACTTGTAGTGCTTCTGGAAGCGAGAGGAATTGGAGTTTCTTCGAGCATGTATGTATACAAAATTTAAAAAGTGTGAGTTAGCAATAATATAAACGTTAATTCATGTAGCCTTGTACTAATTTGGATTAAAATAATTACAGGTTCATAGTAAGAAGAGGAATAGGTTGGATCAAACCAAGTTAAATGACTTGGTCTTCGTAAAATATAACAGAGCTTTAAGACGACGCTACCAATCCCGATATACAATCGATCCAATTTGTTTGGATGAAGTTGATGAATGTGATGAATGGTATACCAAAGATGATGGTGATGAAGTGAATGGTGGTGGATTAACTTGGGATTTGGTTAGTAATGTGTGTGGCGCTGAGGATCGTGCTTATGCTACTAGATATAGGCCAACCAAATCAACTCCATCACACGGAAGTGACAGGGGTCCAAGTAGCTCAAGGAAAAGACAACTACAACGATTAAGGGGGGAGGACAAACTTCAGAGATTCCTAGGCAAAGTAGGCCACCACCACCACCTCTACACCTTCTTGATGAAGATGAGGAAGAAGAGGAAGATATAGAGCTCCTTGAGAAAGCACACGACTTGGATGGGAACGTAAATGATGACGAGGAAGATGTTGAGATACTAGATGATGATGAAGAGGATAGTGTTTCTGTCGGGGGGATGGATTGGGGTCGAGGCTAAGATTTATAGGCCTTAACCCTTGCTTGACTTGCTTTTCCACGATTTTAGAACTTTATTTCCTTTCTTTAGTGTTTTATACTTTAAATTCATTTCAATTTCTTAAACTAGTATTTAATTTGTTGATTTGAACTATGTGGTTTAAATTTATGCACCTTTTGCCTTAAAATTATCTCTTTTGAGGTCTAAATTATGTTTAGGATATTATTATAAGTGAAATGACATTTATTAAATGTTTTATGTTAGTCCTTAATATGTTTGAATTTTTGTTCATATGTTATAGGTATATTTATATATTTTTCTAATATTTACTATTTTTTTTTTTTATTATTTTTCCGCCTTGCTCGCCTTTTTGCCGCTTTTCTATCGCCTCGCCTTTCGCCTTTTCCAGGTGTGTATCGCCCGCCACTCGCCTTTCGCCTTTAACAACTAAGGCTGTAAGATAATCCGTTTCATTCTTTAATTATGATTACATTTCTAAAGTTGCTGATTATATTTTTCTTCTCTTTCTCCTTTGTACTCCCACCGTCATTAAACGAGTATCCGTTTTTTGACTTTGAGTGAGAATTAAGGAAGTTGACATTTAAGCCATTTTTAATAGCAAATATTCTTAAGCACCCCTATATCCACCTTATACACTTGTACTAATATACTCCCTCCGTCCCAGTAATTAGTTCACCCTTTTTGGCTCGGCACGCAAATTAAGAGTGGAGAAAATGTTGCGAGTGTAATAGTAAAATAGGAGAGAGAATGAGTGGAGGAAATAGTAAATTTGAAAAATGTTGCGAGTGTAATAGTAAAATAGGAGAGAGAATGAGTGGGTGGAATAGTAAAGATTCTTTGCCAAAAAAGGAAAGGTGAAGCTTTAAATGGGACACCCAAAATGGCAAAAGGTGAAGTTATTAATGGGACGGAGGGAGTATTTGTTATGAATTTAGTAACTTCCTTGAAAAAGAACACTTTTTTAGGGACAAACTTTTATAGAATCGAGACTCATTTAGGGACGGAGGACGTACATGTTTATATTAAAAGTGATTAATTATCTTTCTCTCGAGTAGTTTGAAAAATAAAATCATTTGTACAATTAAATGGCAAAGATGCATACATATTATTGTTATCTACTTTCTAAACATTTAGTTTTGCATGCATAAAATGACAGGTGAAAAAAAAATGGTAAAGAAAACATTTAGGGACATAATGCACCTATGATATGATCTCCATGCTATTATTGTCTATTAGCTTGTACTGATTAAAAACTACGAAAACTACTATATCAATACGAATAGGATCATTTACGATATCAAAAGAACCAATATAACATAATATAGACAAATTATCCTAAGGACGTAAAGCACACCAAACTCATTTGTGACATTACATGACATCAGGGGGTGAGATGTCTGTTATTATATAGTCAGTTGGGCACGGAGAGAGTGTACTGGATGGTTTAACAAGTCCTTACCATAGCAACTCATTTTGGGACTAAGGTTTTGTTGTTGTTCTCGTGGAACCATGTTTATAGTAATTAATGCTGATCAAGCCACTATGCCATCTTGCTTGCATACATTTCTCAACTCTTTCCTATTTGATCATGCTCATTCTTCCATTTGCACTCCGGAGATGATAATGATCTTCATGGATACTCATCTCATCTCTGAAATTTAAAATATGAGACGGCATTAAATAATCTTTTTTTAATTTGTTCACATTCCCATGATTGGCGCTTCAAACTTCTACATGAATACTTGCTCGTTTTATGTTGTGGAAATTGTACAAAGTTTTTTTTATCACCATCCTTCTTATAGAGTAATTGGACTCTCAGATTCTATTGGCAAATGAAGATTTTGATCAAGCATTACATCTTCTGAATTGAGGATGCTCTGAAGGGATTCAACCTGATGCTGTGTTGTTTAACACATTTCTCCAAGTATTTGAATTGTACATACATGTGTGCAGTTTCAAAGGAACATTGTAGACAAGGGAGTCATTCGACCCCCTTATCTTTTGACAATTACTCCCTCCGTCCCATTTATATTGGCCACATTTGACTTTTGATGGTTAACACAAGTGAACTTTGACCAAGAATTAATGTCAATCTGATCATCCTAATGAAATTCTAAAAAATTTAGTTTTGACCCCTTTTCTTGAAGGAAAAATAACACTAAGTTGTAATTTTTTTCCCCTTTCTAATTAAATCCGTAAATTATTATGTTAGTGGTTTTAGTTTTCGCAAATATACAACTAGAAATTTCAACTCAGTCTTACTGAAATGATTGAACCAGGGGAGAATAGATATAATCGAGCATCTCGTGGAGAGGATGCACGAGGAGAAGATCCAGCCAGATGCTTCAACCTGTGCTATTGTATTCACTGCATACGTGGAAAGAGGCTTCTTCACCACTGCCATGGAAGCTCTTCAGGTTTTGAGCATGAGAATGATTTCTGACGAAGATATTGCTGATGAGGAAAAAAGGAAAATCTTGGAGGACTACTTTGTTCATGCAGAAGAGTCGGAAGAGGCTGATTATCGAATACTGAAACTTTTTAAGGACTCGGAGGAAGATCTTTCCTTTGCCCTTTTGAATTTAAGATGGTGTGCTATTGATGGGAACCCGATTTCATGGGTACCCAACCGCAGTCGATGGGCCCGCAGGCTTTCTGCTAATTACAGTTCTAGACGTTTAAGGGTGAGCTAAACTTTGTCTAAGACCTTATGAGTTGCCTAGAAGGCCCATAAAGATTTAGTAGTTGACTTGGTGCGCAGAAGAATATCAACTTTTGCTGATCTGTTTTTAGGGTAACAATAGTTATTGCTACATGAAAAGAAACACTATCCGTATTTTCAAATTTTCGTAGAGATAAGCAACTTATCATTAAATGGTTGATAAAAAAATATCAAAGTGCGACATTTATTTTGGGACAGTGGAGTATTTTTTATTTTATTTTTATCTAGGAGGATTTAGGATTTCAAAGTTACTCCCTTTTTCTCTATCACAAAACTGAAATTCAAAATTCAAATTGACATCACACACTCTCTTTCGTTCCTGAAAATCTTGGCTTCAAGACCTCTCTTTTCCTTTGATTCTTTACCCATTCTTTCACCATGACTAATCCAAACCAAAATCAAAACCAGAATCGAAACAGAACCAAAACCAAAACAGAAACCGAAACCAAAATCATAACGGGATCGGAAACGAGGAAGATTTCACTTTGAGAGAGACAACCCCAAGCTTAGGAGGAGGAAGGGTATTCGGAAATGACAGAATCATCACCTCATTCAACCTCGTCGAGCAAATGCATTACCTCTACATCAGAGTTGTCAAAGCCAAATAGTTGCCTCCAAAGCAAGGTGATAATCCCACTATCCTCCCTGGCCCTTATGTACAAGTCAAACTCGGTAATTTCATAGGTCAAACTAGTCATTTTGAAAACAAATCCAACCCCGAATGGAACCAAGTTTTCGCCTTCTTGAGAGACCGAATTCAATCTCAAGTTGTCGAGATCATAGTGAAAGATAAAGATAATAGTGATGGTAGGAATGATTTCATTGGTGGGGTCGCTTTCGAGATCACCGAGATTCCTTGTAGGGTCCCACCGGATAGTCCGTAGGCGCCTCAATGGTATAGGCTTGAGAATCAAGGAGGGGAGAGGGGCCGAGGGGAGTTGATGTTGGCCGTTCACAGGCCGGTGAAGCTTTCCCGGAAGCTTGGCATTTGGATGCTTCATTAGTTAGTGGCGACGGGATCACAAATATAAGGTCAAAAGTTTACTTATCCCCTAGGCTTTGGTATGTTAGAGTCAATGTAATCGAGGCTCAGGAGTTGGAGATTGGTGACCGGAATAGACAAAGAATGGATCTTTTTGTTAAGGCCGCGTTTGGGAACTTGGCTTTGAGAACTAAAAGTTCGGTAACTAGGAATGTGAATCCGTTGTGGAACGAAGATTTGATGTTTGTTGCTGCAGAGCCTTTTGATGAACCGTTGATCTTGAGCGTGGAAGATCGAGTGGCTGCAAACAAAGAAGACGTGTTCGGAAAATGTTGTGTTTCTTTGCAAATTGTAGAGAAGAGGATGAACGATAAGCCTCCTCGAAGCCGGTGATACCCACTAGAGAAAATCGTGATGGGTGGGGACGGACAGACGAATGTCGTACAGTTGAATAGTAGGGTCCACTTGAGGGTATGTTTGGAAGGCGGGTATCACGTTCTTGATAAGTTGACTCAGTATAGTAGTGATCTTCGAGCGACTGCACGACAGTTGGGCTCGCCTAGTATTGGAGTACTCGAGTTGGGTATTTTGAATGCTCAAGGATTAGCTCCGATGAAAACAAGAAACGGTCGTGGGACCACTGACGCGTATTGTGTAGCGAAATACGGTCAGAAATGGATACGAACAAGAACAATCACCGAATCCATGAACCCTAAATGGAATGAGCAATATACATGGGAAGTTTTCGATCCTTGAACTATGATAACTATAGGATTTTTCGACAACAGCCATTTACAAGGAGTGGATAACAAAAACGGAGCAAAGGATTTGAAGATCGGAAAAGTGAGAATTCGGCTCTCGACACTCGAAACTGACAGAGTTTACACACACTTGTATCCGTTAATAGTTTTGCAGCCATCTGGTGTGAAGAAAATGGGAGGAATTCAGCTTGCAGTGAGATTTACAAGCTCATCTTGGCTCAATCTTCTTCTGACATATAAGCAACCAATGCTGCCGAAAATGCATTACGTCAGACCTCTGACATCATTTCAGCAAGACAGTTTATGACAGCAGTCCACACAGATAGTGTGTGTGAGAATGGCTCGAGCCGAGCCACCTTTGAGGAAGAAGTTGTAGAGTATATGCTCGACGTGGGGTTCTTTATGTGGATAAGTTCGTTATCGTACGAACATACGAGTGATTGATATCGTTCAATCAGACAAAGAAAATAACACAAAATAACCGTTTTGAAAAGAAAGGGAAATTTTGATTTTATTTGCTAATACTCTGCCAAAACATGATGCTTCTGCCCTTTTATATGGGCTACAAAATGGGGCTGGGTACATTAATTAAAGGATAAAAGATACTAAAAGACTAGGTAATGAAAAGAGACAAAATACGAAAAGATTGGATAAGGAAAATGAATGTATTCAGATAAACTGAATGTGTAATTCATTCTGGTCAGCTGGACTTTTTATCTAGAAGGAAGGAATCTGAAATTTTCGGGAGTATGCATCGCATCAATATGCTAATAAAAAAAGCAGAATGGTTAAGATGAATGTCGGATAATAGTACAATGGATGATAATGAGTTTGACCCTTGAGAGGGGTGCATACTTTCTTGATTTATTGGGTCTCGCTCACAAGTGCCCCCTTGGCACTTTGGCAACAATCAAGGTTTCCAAATTAAGAAACTTATGACACTGGATATCAAATCCAATACATTTGAGGGGGATTCTCAATGCATTGAGAATTGTTTCCAATGGAACATATTTCTGCCAAAGGAAACTTAACAGGTGACATAGCTGAATTTGTCAGCAAAGTTCCAATTAATCTAAATTTATTGGCCGTTCAAAACAAAGAATAGGCATTCATAACAAACATTTATGCACTTAAAAGATCAAAGCGGATATAGTGGTAACCTTCATTTGACCAGGATCTGAAACGGCCAAGAGGCGCTTTACGAACGTGTTCATTGCCACCACAACATCCTCTCCAGCACTACTAGTCAAGTCCTGTATGATAGCAAATCAATATTAACATGATGGCTACAAAAGAATTTGGAACACTTCAAAGAATACTCAGGGTATCAATATGGATGGTTCCTAAGTTAACTATATTCATGTATACATGAGTTATACATAATGGAGACGATCAGAATTTGAGATGGATTGATATTGTTCCATTAATTCCGCTCAACTAGTCCACGTCCTATGGTGAAACTCTTTGGACTCTTTTGGTAGCCGAATAAGTAGGTGGATAATATTAAATTATCCTAATCACTGTGTTTGGTGACATTTATCATTGAGGATAAAATTATAGGGATGGGACAAAATAATACCTAACCCCCTTCTTATTATTTCATATGCTATTCATCCTAAAATAAATGTCCCTTATTCCTTTTGGGGATGTCCCAAAAAAAAGTGTCCTCATATCGAACTTTCCGTTTTAGCCATAAAAACCTTACATATTTACCCTTAGATGGAGACTCTCATCCATAGTGGGCCCAACATCTTAGATAAAGAAAGCTTATTTAAGTATTAAATAAACTCTCAAAAATGCAAGTGATATAATACTGCTGTTAGTTTTAAGTTTACAAAGAGGATAAATATGGAAACTCTATTATAAGCATAGTTCTTAAACAAGACACTATACCGGAGCATCCTAAAATGGCAAGTGGGATTCTTTGAGTGAACGGAGGTAGTATCAACAAATCAGAAATTCATGTACTCCCTCCGTCCCACCTTAGTGTAGACTTCTTTCCTTTTTCGTCCATCCCACCTTAGTGTAGACTGCCAAAATTAGAAAGTTTTTTATTATTTTTTATTTTTCCTACCCCACCCACTCATTCTCTCTCTTCATTTTCCACCATACAATTTATTCAACCAACCTACTATTCACTCCACTCATTCTCTCTCTTCATTTTCTATCACACATTTTCATTATCTTAATAATATTCCTTAGTTATTGTGCCCACCACCCATAGTTGCGAAAGGCTAGCGCTTCTCTCGCCCGCCTCGCCGTTTTGGCGCCTTTAGGGGTCGACCGCCTTTTGGTTTTATGGCGGGCTGTTGTGCGCATTTTAGGCCAGGCAAGACATTTGTTGGTTATGGCGAGAGGCGTGAGGAGCCCGCCTTTGTCAAATGGCATAATAGGTGTATGTGTAGTGTTAAACTAGGTCATTTTGTAATTTTAGTTTTAATAATTTAACTTATCTAATGCGTTGTTTTGGGATAATATGGAGTAACGATAGCTTGTGGCGTGCATGAGAAAGAAAGATATCCATAATTTTTCTCGAGCGATCAAAAGAAAATAAGAGCGATAAATAACAAATTAGAATGACGACAAATGACTGGGACAAAAACACTACAAATAGCTTGCTTTATTCAAATTTTTAAAGGGAGGTTTGCAAATTTTAATATGTTAAATATTTTAATTTGTTTTTTCGCTTTACTTAGGGTCTCCTTTGTCATTTGAAGTTTTAACTATATCTTATGTTGATCTCTAGGTATGGAATTATACATTTGAAAATATATATTCGAATTAACATATTTTCACGCTTTTAAACGACTACTTGTTTACTGATTTGAACATAAAATGTGTTTTTTGTCTTAGAATTCTCACTTTTGGATGTTTTAGTTGTGTTAAGTTGCTATTACATGTGAAATTGTGACCTTTATTTAATGTAAAATTCTTGTTCTTAACATGTTTAAGTTTTGTTTAATTTATTTTACATGTATATTATTTTACTATTTCTTTTGTTCTATTACCACCTTGCTCGCCTTTTGGCCGCCTTTCAACCGCCTCGCCATTCGCCTTTTCTAGGAACTTCTCGCCCGCCTCTCGCCTTTCGCCTTTAACAACTATGCCACCACCTTAGTCTACACTAAGGTGGGACGGAGGGAGTATGCTAATTTGAGTTTTAGTAGATTTAACACTTTCTCAACATAAATTAGTAAAAAAGCAACTATATATGCAGAACTCTCCCAACAAAAAGCAGTCAACTCCCTAACCTTCAGATTCTGAGGTTCAAGAGTCTTAAGATAGTCCAACAGTTCATTTGGTCCATTTGCAGACATTCTTCCTACTTGACGGTTGAGCTCCTCAATTTCCCCTTCAAGTAACTCAATCTACTTAACTGCATCTATTTTCTCTGAATAAGAAACATTATTCCACCTGACATTTCCTGTCACTTTTTTCTGCGTCCCTGGTGCAAAATCAGGCACATCCTGTTAAGTGGGAGCAAAACTAGAGACACTGTTAGATCATAGGCAAGCACAAGTTGTTAAAAAAAAATGGAGATAGCACGAAAGGAAAAAAACTATCTGAAGAGTCCGTCCACATTTCACAATTACTCATTTTGAAATGTATAATAACATGCAAGAGGTGAAAATGCCAAAATAAGTCCCCTCCTTCAAGGACAAGGTTTTGGCCAGCTACAAAAACATTGGGGGTAATGAATTAATGGAGTATTTTTTGAAGATTTGGCAGATAAATAGGTGGTCATAATTAGTAAACAGATCGCATGCAATGTTTCTGAAATTCAAGGAGTAATCTTCCCTCCTAGTCTAAGAAAGGTTAATAAATAAATGTATACACAAACACAATCCACATTCCCCTATCAGTGGACGGGAAGCTACTGTCTTCAGCTGATACCATCCGGTAGCACAAACCATTTGGAATTCTCAACCATTCTGAACAAGGTCACCTCCTGCTACCAATGACTCCACGAATCCCTACTAAGGCTTATCAAATGCCCCAAACACTAACCAATGACATCCTGATCTAGCACATTGAGCATTACATATTCTCTTACTTTCACATTGTGATATGCAGGCAAAAATTTTAAGGAGATTTTTTATTTTAATTATAATTTGATTCTCGCGTAATATTTCTAATAGTATTGATGGTTCTCTTCCACAGTTCTGTCATTTTGGTCTACCAGTATGCTGATGGTTATCTTAGTTATTTTAACCACAATATTTATCAGCGGTTTTGGTTTATATCAGTTGTAAGGTACCCCTCTGTCCCTAAATTAATGTCCATTTTCAAGAAATTTTTGCCCCAAAATGAATGTCCTTTTTGTAAAAATCTGTCCCTGAATTATTTTTTACCAAAATTTTTCACTAGACATTTTATACTTGCTAAATATTTACACTTGGCAGCTCTGATGCTCGGACTCTTTGGTTTAACCCGCCGTACCCGTGTCGGACACTCATATTTTAGTCTTGTCGACACGACTCCGGCAGGGTAAACCAAAGAGTCCGAGCACCGTAGCTTGGCAGCAAGTTAGCGAATAACAAAATCAGTTGAACATCAAGAATTTTAAGAGAGAGGGATATGTAGTTGGATATCTACACATATACACTCGAACACACACCCAGATCCAACACACACAGATCTGGATAGAGAGTGAGAGACAGAGAGAGAGAGAGAGACAGAGACAGAGCGAGATGAGGGGGTGGACGGCATAGGGTTTTGAGAGAGAAAATAGAAACAAAGGGGAAATCAAATAGTGAAAATGACAAGTATAGTCTAACAAAGCTCTTATAACTTGTAACAAGTACTCTTGGTCTCCTGCTAGTTATGAATCACAGTTAACATAAATCCAGTTTGCAGTGTAAATTTGGTGAAAAATCCATTACCAAAGGTCAAATCCCAACGCAATCACAGCATCTAATGTATTTACAGATGTCAAAATTGCAACACACTTGACCATTCAGAACAAAATGTAACCATTTGTATGTACCAAGCAACAGTACATATTAAGGAGAAAGTTATAAAAAGAATCCTTCAAAAATTATATTCATTGCTTAAATTTCTAACTTTTTGTCTCATATCAACATATGCACCCAAGTTATAAAAAGAACAACTCAGATCTGTACATATTTGACTCCGGGGAAGAAGTCAATCGAGAGCACAGTTCAAAAAATTGAACACCATAGAACAAATCAACAAAAGGGATATCAGATCTATACAAAATAAGATCGAAAGGGAAAAAGAGAGAGGTACCTGAGTAAAGATTTGGAAGCGAGAGGGGTGAAATTGAGAGAGAGGTAGGGGAAGGGGTGAAAGAGAAAGCAGAAGGGGAAATCGTAGGTATGACGATATATTTAATGCCTTGCCAGATTTTTTGACTTCTCGTCTGACAAATGATATGCCTACGGTTTCAATCTTTGGCCAAATTCCATTTTATTTTTATTTTTATTTTTTTCATAAATCAAATTCCATTTTAAACCATTATGAGATACATATTTATTTAATACATTATTATACATCAAATATATGGTATACTTGAATGTACGCTGGCCGAAAATAAATTTTGAGAGTCACCACGCCGTTTTAAAGGAAAATTGAAAACCTTTTGAAAAGAGAATTGTGGGTTCGGGGGTCAAGTTACGTGTTGGAAAGAACCGAGAGTTCACCCAACACGCCTCGTTCGTAAACGAGTCTTTCTATGTTCAACATTCAAAACATTCAAACGTGTGTGCAATTTGTGTGAGACGAGATATGTGATAAAATGCATATAAATGCTTCGTTTTATTGATCAACTGAGAGAGAACAACTTGTGAACCATTTGATAAGGGAGGCCACATCCCAATTACAAGGAGAATTGAACAAACTTACAACTGAAATGAACCTTCTATAAGGGGCAACTTGTGTCGCATGACACAGGACACCACATGTCCTGTTGTGTCATTGTGAGAAAATAGTGTCGCACGGCGTAACGCTTCAGCTTTCCGTGGCTCGTTGTGTCGCGTGACACAACATGCCACTAATCGTTTCTGGCGCCAACAATCTGTTTCTGGAACATTCCGAGTTAATTCCTTAAAGGTCCAAAATGAATAATTCCTTGTAGGTCCTTTTGCAGGGAGAAATGATTAAAAAGTACTTCCTTCGCGAGAAACTTATAAAAAGATTTCGGAAGTCTCGGAATGGACCGAAAATTTACCAAAACGCCCCTAGTGAAATTTTATTACATTAAAAGGCACTTATAAAGGGTTTGGATTGGCGTACTTACAGAGCCCCTCGGCAACGTCACTTATGGAAGAAGTGAGGTTGTCGATAAAAAGGACCCCAATCCCAATGAGCGGCTGGGGATATGGCAGATGGAGGAAAATGATTGATGAGGTTGGATGGCTGGACCTTTTGGAAAAGGATTCCTACGTATCCCTAGGAGGGAATCAAGCCAGATCGTAGTTCAAGGATGCCAACAAGGAGCAAAACGGTAGTGCAGATAGAGATATATTTTCATACCTTTGTTGTGCTTACCTGCAGGGATAGATGTAGCTGCCAGAGGGTCTTAGGCTACAATTGCTGATGTTGATGGAAGGTTGTAGCTGACGGAGGGTCTTAGGCTACAATTGCTGATGTTGATGGAGGGTTGTAGCTGCCGGAGGGTCTTAGGCTACAATTGCTGAGGATCGTGGCTGCCGGAGGGACTTAGACCACTGTTGTCGCGAAGTTGTGGAAAAAATGTAGCTGCCACGGGACTTAGGCTACTGTTTGTCGATGAAGAATGGTAGCTGCCAGGGGACTTAGGCTACTGTTGGTTGATGAAGAAAGGTAGCTGCCAGGTGAAATTACCCGGGATCCGGCTCGCGCGCGGAGCCCCGGCATCTCGCATTTCTGCGTCACTTCGGGAAAGTCGCCCGGATCCGAGAGGCAGCGCGTTCACTCCCCGGTATCTGGCTTATTCCCGCTTTGCGTTTAGTTGGAGGTGTCTCGCCGTGTTTTCGCTTTGTAGAGTCGCCACGCCGTTTTTATTAAGCCCAAAACATTGAAAAAGGGCATCAGTTTAAAAATAAACTGTTTTAGTGTGATGAGATTTTGAGTTCGGAGGTCAGATGACTCCTCGGGAAGAGAATATTAGAATCTTAGAGCTCACCAGAGTCGCCTCGTAAAAACGAGTCTTTCGGATACCCCTAATATTCTTTAACTGTTGTGTGTGTGTATATGTGCTTTTAAAAATGCATGCTGTATCGGATGTCTACATTGTACACTGCTTTATTGAAATGTATTGAAATAGTGTAGGAAGGAAGCCTTACCAATGTTGGTTCGTGTCTGTCTTCCGCTGGGAAATAGTGTTTATGAGGATGGAATAGTGTTCCGGTACGGACCGAGATTGCTTCGGGAGGAGTCGGTTGTCTGCGGACAGAGTTTCGGCGTGCGTCGGGATTGTAGGTTGCGTTCGGGCAGAGGTTCGGCATGCGTTGGGATCGCAGGGATCACTCGGGCAAAGGTTCGGCGTGCGTTGGGATCGCAGGGATCACTCGGGCAGAGTTTCGGCGTGCGTTCAAGTTGTCGGTTTGGCTCGGAAAGAGCCGGGACGCCTTGGGAAAGACCAGGCAAGGCCTCGGAGTACCACGAGGGGCCTCAGAGTACCTCAAGAGTGCCTCGGGCAGCGCGGGAGCGCCGCGGGAGCGCTCGGAGAGGCTTCGGAGCACCATAAGGGAGCTCGAAAGGCCTCGAAAGGATCCGAAAGGGGTCGGGATTGCCCCGAAGGGTCTTAGAGGGGTGCCTGAAGGCTGGGGGGAGAGGAGAGAAGAGGGAGATGTGTGAAATGAGGGAGGGGGAGCCCTCTATTTATAGACATGCGAAAACTGCAATAAGGTCCGTACGGACCTTATAGGCAATCCAAAATTTTAGCTTTCCTCGATTTGAGGGAATAATGTGGACTTTAAGAGGATTCTGAAATGATGATGTCTGGTTGCAAAGAGGTCCGTACGGACCAACCATGCATTTCAGTAATGATGCACTCCGGGATTTGAGAGAATAATGTGGACTTTAAGGGGATTCAGTAATCATTGAAACAGAGAGGTCCGTACAGACCATATTTGCTTTTCTAATTTCTGAATAATTCCCAAAAGGTCCTTTTATCCCTTTTTATCCCAGAAAGGTTCCTCCCTTGGTTTGGCTGGGGTTTTTTGGGGATTTTGAGTGTCAAAGGTCCTCGAGACTGCGTTTGTGAGTCTGCGGTGTTTCCAATGTGCTCGGAAGAGGGTGATCCAGATTGGGGTACTTACAGAAGCCCCTCGACGACGTCACTTAAGGAAGTGGGGTCGTTGATAAGATAAGGGTCCTGATATGGATCGCGTGCTGGGAGAGGAAGTGACCGTGTAGGTTGGTGTGTGAGGACATGGCGGTGTCCTATTGTGTGACCGTTTAGGTCGGTGGTAAGGACGTGGTGGCGTCCTGGGTGACCGTATAGGTCGATGGTAAGGACGTGGTGGCGTCCTGGGTGACCGCATAGGTCAGTGGTAAGGACGTGGTGGCGTCCTGGGTGACCGCATGTCGATGACGGTAAGGCGACATGGTGGCGTCTGGTGCGACCGTATGGTCGCTGGTAGGACGTGGTGGCATCCCGTGACCGCATAGGTCGATGGTAAGGACGTGGTGGCGTCCCGTGACCGCATAGGTCGATGGTAAGGACGTGGTGGCTTCCCCGGTGGACCGTATAGGTCGATGGGCCGGACCCTGTGATAGGATTCCTACGTATCCCTAGCGGGAATCAAGCCTGGTCGTAGTTCAGAGGTCGTGAAATTGTGAGTGTGTGCGGGCGTGGTGGTGCCCTGAAGTGTCGTGTGACCACCGAGGTCGACTGTGAGGACGTGGTGGCGTCCTGAGATGTGTAATCTTACGAGAAGATGGTTAATCTTACGAGAAGATTGGTAATCTTATGAGAAGATGGGTAATCTTACGAGAAGATGGGTTTATGATGTAGGAGGGCGTGTCCCGTCCTAAGATGATGCGAGGGCATGGTGGTTCCCTAAGAATGTGGTACTTGTAATCCTGGAATCAAGGCCGACCCTTGTCAGGACGTAAGGCAAGTCATTAGGCCGATGAGAGATCCTCGGTCTTGACTGTGATACTTGTAATCCTGGAATCAAGGCCGACCCTTGTCAGGATGTTAAATATATGCTTTGAAGAGTCGGGGATAAGATCCTCGTCTTCTGGTGCTTGTGTGATGAGTTGATAGTTGCTTTGCATGTTGGAAGAAACTGCTTTCGTAAAACTGAAACGTGATTACATCGAACTGCAATCCTAACAACTAAAAAGTAAAAGACAGAAACCAAGAAACTAATCTAATGCAAAATAAACTAGACTAGTGATAGTATTTTCTAAGATTGTCGGAATGCCATGGATGCTTGAGCTCCTTCCCCTCCTTAGTCTTCAATCTGTAGGTCCCTTCACGAATGACATGAGTGATGATATAGGGACCTTCCCAATTTGGGGAGAGCTTGTTTTGTTCTGCTTTCCGACCGGTTGCTTCAATTTTTCTAAGTACCCAATCACCTACTTGGAATACTCTTCTGATGACCCTCATGTCATGATAGGCCTTGGTCCTTTGCTTGTAGTTCACCATCCTCATCTGTGCAGCTAGTCGCTTTTCATCTATCAGGTCTAAGTCTAGGAGCCTATTAACCTTGTTAATTTGCTCATCGTAATGGGAGTTTCTCACGATAGGGATGGCCATTTCAGCTGGTTGTCTTGACTTTTGCTAGCTTAGTCATAGAGGGTCATCGTACGTCGGTATTTGAAAGAGGTAAACTTCGTTTTTGTCCTTTGTCCACTAATTTGAGGGTACTTTTATTCTAACTATTCTGCTACAAATCAGGATCCAATGTTTAGGGGGTTGTGCCAATCGGGGTTTGATGTTCCAATTTTGTAAATTTATGGTTCAAAGTTACCAACGTTGGCCAGTTGGGGGTTTGTTAGGGGTTTATTGACGAAATTGCTAACAAAAAACAGTTAAATCACACGTCCCTCGCATGTGTGACTTAACTGGGGTTATTTTTAATGAAAATATCAATGCCTTTGACATTGTCATCAATAATTTTCACAAGAGAAATGATGAAAGGCCAAGGGAGAGAGAATCTCACTTGGTGCCCTATAGGAGTGGAGGTAATGCGAGTCAGATTGACTTCTTCTTAGTAAGAAATACTTGTAGAAAGAGTTATACAGATTGCAAGGTTGTTCCGGGTGAGAGCACAGCAACTCAACATAGACTGGTGGTACTTGATTTTCGAAGTAAGAGAATTTCGAGGAAGAGAAAAACACAGGTAGACCCTAGAATCAAGTGGTGGAGACTTCAAGGGGAAAATCAATCGAAATTTGTAGCTAAGATGGTCGATACCGGTATTTGGGCGGATAATATGGAGGATATGGATATAGATTCGACTTGGACTAAGATGGTACATACCATAAAGGAGGTGGCGAAAGAAGTCCTTGGAGAATCTAGAGGAATGGGCCACCAAGTAAGGACACATCATGGTGGAACGAGGAAGTAAAACAAGCAATAAAGGGCAAGCGAGAATGCTACAAATTATTGGGGAAATGTAGGAGCGACGAGAACTATGAGAAGTATAAGGAAGCTAGAAGAGATGCTAAGAAAGCAAGAAGAGACGCAAGAGCAAAGGTGAATCGTAAACTTTATGATAAGTTGGATACAAAAGAAGGGAAAAAGGACATCTACACACTCGCTCGTATGAGGGATAAGAGGACACGAGATATTGGGACGGTTAAATGTGTGAAGGATGTAGACCAAAGAGTTTTAGTCGGGGATAAAGAGATAAAAGATAGATGGAGTTCGTACTTTGATAACCTGTTCAACGGCGGTCAAGAGCGGGATGTTGGAGATTTAAATATCTCTTCGAGTATGGTTAATCGAGATTTTATGCGGAGAATTCGAAAGATTGAAGTGGAAATGGCAATGAAAAAGATGAGATTGAAGAAAGCCGTTGGACCTGATGGTATACCAATTGAGGTTTGGAGATGTTTCGGGGAGAGGGGAGTAGATTGGTTAACAACGCTATTTAACAAGATATGGAGAGTTAACACAATGCCATTGGAGTGGCGGAAGAGTACTCTGATCCCTTTGTATAAGAATAAAGGTGATGTCCAAGATTGTGCCAACTATCTAGGGATCAAACTAATGAGCCATACTATGAAACTTTGGGAAAGAGTGATTGCACAAAGGTGAGAAAAATTGTGGATATTTCGGATAACCAATTTGGGTTTATGCCAGAAGATCGACTATGGAGGCAATATATCTTATGAGACAAAACCATGGAGAAATATCGGGATCAAAAGAACGATTTGCATATGGTTTTCATTGATTTGGAGAAAGCATATGATAAAGTGCCAAGAGAGGTACTTTGGTGGGCATTAGCAAAGAAGGGTGTTTCAAAGAAATATATTGATATTATCAAGGACATGTATAATGGAGTTAGTACTTGTGTACACACTAGTGTTGGAAAGACTGAAGAGTTCCCTATAAAGATTGGAGTGCATCAAGGTTCCGCACTTAGCCCCTTTCTTTTTGCTTTGATAATGGACGAATTGACGAGGTCGATCCCAAGATGATATACCAAAGTGTATGCCGTTCGCGAGATGATATTGTGCCGATTGATGAGACAAGAGAGGGTGTTGAAAGTAAATTGGAGTTGTGGAGACACACTTTGGAATCTCGAGATTTTCGATTAGCGAAGCAAGGCGAATATTTGGAGTGTAAGTTTAGCGAGAGTTGGAAGTAGGGAGGCAAGGGCGGTCACATTTGATGGAAATATTATCCAAGCTTCGAGTTTTTTCGCTATCTTGGAACCATTATCCAAAAGGATGGAGAATTAGATGGAGATGTGGCTCATAGGATTAAAGCAGGTTGGTTGAAGTGGAAGAGTGCTACAGGGTTTCTATGTGATCTCGGCATGCCCAATAGATTTAAGGGAAAATTCTACCGCACGGCAATTAGTAGGCATTGCTTTACTTACGACACCGAATGTTGGGCCGTGAAACAGTGTCACGTGCATAAGATGAATGTGGCGGAGATGCGTATGCTTCGATGGATGTGCGGTCATACAAGAAAGGATCGGTTGGGGAATGAGGTGATCAGAGGTAAAGTAGGAGTTGCGCCCATTGAGGATAAAATGAGGGAAAATCGTCTACGGTGGTTTGGACATGTGAGAAGGAGACAGAGTGATGCACCGGTTAGGAGGCCGGAACAGTGGCGAAATGATAAAATGGCGAGGGGGTAGGGAAAGACCCAAACAAACTTGAATTAGAGTAATTGAAAATGATATGAATTTACTTGGAGTGGATGAAAGTATGGTGTTGAAGAGGCCGGAGTGGAGGGCAATAATCCATGTGGGGGGTTGATTTTTTTATTTTTTTTTTTTTTTTTTTTTTTTTTTTTTTTTTTTTATTTATTTTTTATTTTTTTTTATTTTTTTTTTTATTTTATTTTTTTTGATTTAATTTAATTTAATTTTTGATTTATTTTTTTCACGATAACATATGAGGATTCATGTTAGCCGACCCCAAATTATTTTGGGACTAAGGCTTTGTTGTTGTTGTTGTTGTTGTTAGCGATTTTGAAAAGAAAAAAAAAAAAAACTGATTAACGTTGCTAACTTTGAACCCTAAATTGCCAAAAGCAAAACATCATACCCTGATTGGGACACTATCCCTAAACTTTGGACCCTAATTAGTATTTTCCCTTTTCATCAACATAAAAATGACCGTACTTGAAAAATCTATCATCCCGGTTCAGAAAGCGGCCTTAGGGCACAAATTTAGGACCGGGATGGTAGGTTCCCAAAGTTTTGTGGTTTATATGCTAATAAAAAAAGCAGAATGGTTAAGGTGAATGTCGGATAATAGTACAATGGATGATAATAAAGTTTGTTTTTTTTTTTTCCTTTGACCCTTGAGAGGGGTGCATACTTTCTTGATTTATTGGGTCTCGCTCACAAGTGCCCCCTTGGCACTTTGGCAACAATCAAGGTTTCCAAATTTGAAATTTATGAGACTGGATATCAAATCCAATACATTTGAGGGGGATTCTCAATGCATTGAGAATGGTTTCCAATGGAACATATTTCTGCCAAAGGAAACTTAACAGGTGACATAGAGGAATTTGTCAGCAAAGTCCCAATTAATCTAAATTTATTGGCCGTTCAAAACAAAGAATAGGCATTCATAACAAACATTTATGCACTTAAAAGATCAAAGCGGATATAGTGGTAACCTTCATTTGACCAGGATCTGAAACGGCCAAGAGGCGCTTTACGAACGTGTTCATTGCCACAAAGAATGTACCTCTCCAAAGACTACTAGTCAAATCCTGTATGATAGCAAATCAATATTAACGTGATGGCTACAAAAAGAATTTGGAACACTTCAAAGAATACTCAGGGTATCAATATGGACGGTTCCTAAGTTAACTATATTCATGTATACAGGAGTTATACATAATGGAGACGATCAGAATTTGAGATGGAATGATATTGTTCCATTAATTCCGCTCAACTAGTCCACGTCCTATGGTGAAACTCTTTGGACTCTTTTGGTAGCCGAATAAGTAGGTGGATAATATTAAGTTATCCTAATCTCTGTGTTTGGTGACATTTATCGTTGAGGATAAAATTATAGGGATGGGACAAAACAAAATAATACCTAACCCCCTTCTTATTATTTCATATACTATTCATCCTAAAATAAATGTCCCTTATTCCTTTTGGGGATGTCCCAAAAAAAAAGTGTCCTCTTATCGAACTTTCCGTTTTAGCCATAAAAACCTTACATATTTACCCTTAGATGGAGACTCCCATCCATAGTGGGGCCAACATCTTAGACAAAGAAAGTTTACCTTGGTGAATACTCTCCATAGTGGGCCCATAATTACAATAATAGAGCCAAAGACTCAAGCCTAAAATTGTGTGCCCAATTAAAGGGGACTCATATTTGGGGTGGGGGGGGAGGGGAGTACTTGATATCAGAAAATGAGATAACAGTTACATTCCCAAATTGCCCTTTAGTGAAATAAATTGCTCTTATCCATGAAGTACCTAATGTTGATACCTCAATCTGAGATAATTTAATCTTGGATACAATAATCTCTTTTTCTTGATATTAATCAATGTTATCTGGCATTTCGTCTAAACGACCCCTTTAAGTATTAAATAAACTCTCAAAAATGTAAGTGATAAAATACTCTTGTTAGTTTTATGTTTACAAAGAGGATAAATATGGAAACTCTATTATAAGCATAGTTTTTAAACAAGACACTATACCGGAGCATCCTAAAATGGCAAGTGGGATTCTTTGAGTGAACGGAGGTAGTATCAACAAATCATAAATTCATGTATGCTAATTTGAGTTTTAGTAGATTTAACACTTTCTCCACATAAATTAGTAAAAAAGCAACTATATATGCAGAACTCTCCCAACAAAAAGTAGTCAACTCCCTAACCTTCAGATTCTGAGGTTCAAGAGTCTTAAGATAGTCCAACAGTTCATTTGGTCCATTTGCAGACATTCTTCCTACTTGACGGTTGAGCTCCTCAACTTCCCCTTCAAGTAACTCAATCTACTTAACTGCATCTATTTTCTCAGACCGTAAAACATTATTCCACCAGATTACTTCCCTGTCACTTTTTCTGCGTCCCCGGTGCAAAATCGTGCACATCCCGTGAAGTGGGAGCAAAACTAGAGACCTTTGTTAGATCATAGGCAAGCACAAGTTGTTAAAAAAAATGGAGATAGCACGAAAGGTAAAAACTATCTGAAGAGTCCGTCCACATTTAACAATTACTCATTTTGAAATGTATAATAACATGCAGGCAAAAATTTTAAGGAGATTTTTTATTTTAATTATAATTTGATTCTCGCGTAGTATTTCTAATAGTATTGACGGTTCTCTTCCACAGTTCTGTCATTTTGGTCTACCAGTATGCTGATGGTTATCTTAGTTATTTTAACCACAATATTTATCAGCGGTTTTGGTTTATATCAGTTGTAAGGTACCCCTCTGTCCCTAAATTAATGTCCATTTTCAAGAAATTTTTGCCCCAAAATGAATGTCCTTTTTGTAAAAATATGTCCCTGAATTATTTTTTACCAAAATTTTTCACTAGACATTTTATACTTGCTAAATATTTAAACTTGGCAGCTCTGATGCTCGGACTCTTTGGTTTACCCCGCCGTACCCGTGTTGGACACTCGTATTTTAGTCTTGTCGACACGAGTCCGGCAGGGTAAACCAAAGAGTCCGAGCACCGTAGCTTGGCAGCAAGTTAGCGAATAACAAAAATCAGTTGAACATCAAGAATTTTAAGAGAGAGGGATATGTAGTTGGATATCTACACATATACACTCGAACACACACCCAGATCCAACACACAGATCTGGATAGAGAGTGAGAGACAGAGAGAGAGAGAGAAAGTGTTGCCTGGAGAGAGAGAGAGAGAGAGAGACAGAGACAGAGCGAGATGAGGGGGTGGACGGCATAGGGTTTTGAGAGAGAAAATAGAAACAAAGGGGAAATCAAATAGTGAAAATGACAAGTATAGTCTAACAAAGCTCTTATAACTTGTAACAAGTACTCTTGGTCTCCTGCTAGTTATGAATCACAGTTAACATAAATCCAGTTTGCAGTGTAAATTTGATGAAAAATCCGTTACCAAAGGTCAAATCCCAACGCAATCACAGCATCTAATGTATTTACAGATGTCAAAATTGCAACACACTTGACCATTCAGAACAAAATGTAACCATTTGTATGTACCAAGCAACAGTACATATTAAGGAGAAAGTTATAAAAAGAATCCTTCAAAAATTATATCCATTGCTTAAATTTCTAACTTTTTGTCTCGTATCAACATCTGCACCCAAGTGCACTTAGATAATAATGTAATGCACACCAGTACCTCCCGCTTATTCATGGCAAACAACTTGTTCAACAGAGTTATTCCCAACCAACTCTACTATAGTAGTTTCAACAACATTGCTAGAGCAATCAATTTAATTTACATCCTTCTAAAGGAGAAATAGAAACAAATAACTCAAATTGGATCAAGTTGTGTAAACTGATAAATATGGTCTAACATACTCCCTCTGTCCCAACATGAATGTCCAAAAAAATCTCAAATTTGCTCTTGATCAAGAACAAATTTGTTATTTTTTTACAATCATTTTGGGACGGAGGGAGTAACTAATATAACTTGTCAGGGGAGTCAAGTTAGTTATGGCAGAGTTAGATCAATCAAGCTGACACACCAACCAAGCTATGGCACCTAATGCTAAGGCTTTTATATCCCTTTACTTTCCAAGTACTTTTAGTAATACACCTTTTAAGAAAAGTGGGATCATTTGGGACTTCCATTTCAAAGGCATAATTAAATGTGAACACTTCGTTATCTGGCTATTCTTGTAGTCACTTCATAAAAAGGCAATATGGGGATTGCTCAAGCAATATCTTTCTAATGTCTACAGTGTTTGAAAAGAAGGTCCAGACTACCAAGTCTTCATAGAGTCAACCACAAATTCTGCCAGAAATGTTTTAAGGGTCTCATTTGCTTATGGAATACCAATGTTTAGACATTTATTTTTATGGGATGGAGGGAGTACATGCTAAGCATAGTTAAAGTTGGTCATGGAACAAGAAATATGCTTAAAATTTAGCTATAACAAACATCTGTCTAAACATTTTATCCGGGGAACGAATCCATTCAAAACACATGTCAAAACAAGTACAAACATATTTCAAGGGGCCAAGGAGCAAATATATTACCTGGAGCCCGGCTCGAGAAGATCTGGAAACTGGCCTCTTCTTATCCTTATCCTTGTTAGCAGCAGCTGCTGCTGCAGCCAAAAGCCCCTTGCCTCCCTTTCCTGCCATTTTCGAGCCTGTTCATAAAAATCCATTGAAAATACCTCGTAATCTTCACCAAATAAACAAAATTAAAGTTGTTGACTAGGAAACCTAGGACCAAGAAAAATCAGAAAACAAAGAACAACTCAGATCTGTACATATTTGACTCCGGGGAAGAAGTCAATCGAGAGCACAGTTCAAAAAATTGAACACCATAGAACAAATCAACAAAAGGGATATCAGATCTATACAAAATAAGATCGAAAGGGAAAAAGAGAGAGGTACCTGAGTAAAGATTTGGAAGCGAGAGGGATGAAATTGAGAGAGAGGTAGGGGAAGGGGTGAAAGAGAAAGCAGAAGGGGAAATCGTGGGTATCATTTTTTGACTTCTCGTCTGACAAATGATATGCCTATGGTTTCAATCTTTGGGCAAAATTCCATTTTATTTTTATTTTTTTCATAAATCAAATGAGTTGGTCTTATAAAAAACTAATTTTTTCTTAAGATAAGGAAAAACGTGTTTTCAAAACAAACGGTGGCATTTTTGTAATTACTGGCAACCATGATAAATGTCGGTGTTAATATTACAAATTCGTGCCATCCCAAGCTCCGATCATCTTCTCTGGCCATCCCAAGCTCCGATCGTTCTCCGGCGTTCACTCAGTTTGAGTATTTTGTAACATACAATTCATGCCCTAGTTCCGCCATTAATGTCCATTGTCAATTCTGCTTCGTTACATAATTGATTGGTACTTTATTGATTGGTACATAATTAATTGGAGATATCTGTGTGATTTGATTCCATAGCTCTTCGTTTTTTCGTTGGATAAACAGAATGTCCTTCAATGGTGTGGATAAAGGGTTTAATTTCTTTGAAGTTAAAAGCTCTCTTTGTCCGTAAACTTAGTGCCGGTGCATGTGTAACAAAGTACCGTGCCGAGTGTAAAAAAGTGTCAGTGTTAGTGTAATAAAGTGCCAGTGTTAGTGTATCAAAGTGCTGGTGTTAGTGTAAAATAAGTGTCAGTGTTAGTGTAACAAAGTGCCAGTGTTAGTGTAATCAAGTGCCAGTGTTAGTTTATAAAGTCATTTAATATACATGCACTAGCACTTTTTTACACTGGCATTCAAAAACACATGGACTGGCATTTGAAAACACAAAGCGGCTCTCAAAAACACATACACCGGCACTCAAAACACCTTGGTAATTATTTTTGTTGGCTTTCAAAAACACAAGCACCGGCATTCAAAAACACATGGTGGCATTTGAAAACACATGGATAGCACTTCAAAACACATGGATCGGCATCTGAAATTGGAATTAAAATTGGAACTAACTGGCATTCAAAAACACATGGACTGACATTTGAAAACACATGGACTGGCACTTTAAAACACATGGACTGGTTCACGAAACAAGTTTAAACAGATTAGGAACATGGTAAATAATTCATCCATAACAAGGAGAATCACATTTTGAATAGAGGGGAATATCCAAGAACACAAGTAGGAAGTAATTAACGAACCAAAAATCTTACAAATTTTAAGTAGGAAGTAATTAATGAACCATTCTTGATATCAATACAGAGAACAATTCTTCAGCAACAATTAAGTAGGAAGTAATTAACGAACCAATTACAATTTCATACACCACTATCCCCAAATCAAAAACCCTAAATTAAGTGAGATTAATTGGATTTTTATGTTCAGATTTGATCTGATTTTGGTGTCCAGATTAGAGAAAACAATGAAGAAGACGATTGAGGGAGCAGGCAATGGTGAGGAACTCTGTTTGCGTTTAGAGAGAGAGTAGAGAGAGAGTCCAAGCGCGACGGGTGAAAAACACGTTTTTTGTTAAGATTAAAAAAAAACGCGTTTTTTATAAGTTTTTGGCAAATCAAATTCCATTTTAAACCGTTATGAGATACTCCCTTCGACCCAGTCCAATTAATACTAATTTCCTTTTTATCCGTTTCAGCCCAATTAAGACTGTCCAAAATGAAAGAGAATCTTTACTATTTTCCCTACTTATTCTCTCTCATATTTTACTTTTACACTCACAACACCAATCAAATCACTATTCCTTCCACTCATTCTCTCTCCTATTTAATTTTTCATTTCATACTCACAACATTTTCTTCCACTTTTTCTCTCTCTTACTTTTCCTTAATCTGTGTGCCCAAAAATTTGATATCAATTGGGCTGGGACGAAGGGAGTATATATTTATTTAATACAGTCAAGAATTATAGAGAGAGAGAGAGTTGAGAGAATGAATTGATATATATAAATAATCTTTTGATGAACAATATACAACCTATTTATACATAAACGATGATCAAATAAGATCAGTCAATCAATCATGGGATTTGATCTACACTAAATAGAGTATGTCAACTATATAATTATAACACAATATTCACACAATAACCTAAATTATTTCTTCCCTAATTTAGACTCACGTTGACACTCCACCTCAAGTTGGGGCATAGATATCCACCATGCCTAACTTGCTTAGTGAGTCGTAAAATGTTTTTCCGGAAACTCCTTTTGTGAGAATGTCAGCAAGTTGCTTGTTTGTGGGGACGAAAGGAAAGCTGATAATATTGGCATCCATCTTTTCTTTTATGAAATGACGATCAACCTCCACATGTTTAGTACGATCATGTTGAACTGGGTTCTGCGATATATCAATAGCTGCCCGGTTGTCGCAGTACAACTGCATAGCACTTTTGGGTTCAAAGCCCAAATCACACAATAAACTTTTCAACCACAACAATTCACATACTCCATGAGCCATCCCTCTATATTCAGCCTCAGCACTTGATCTAGCAACAACTTTCTGTTTTTTTGCTCTTCCATGTAACAAGATTTCCTCCAACAAAGGTAAAGTAGCCTGATGTTGATTTTTTGTAGGTAATACTTCCTGCCCAATCTGCATCGGTAAACCCACAAACATCAAGACAATCATTGTGTTTAGAGAACATTACTCCTCTTCATGGGGATGACTTCAAATATCTCAAAATTCTAATCACAGCATCCATGTGACTCTCACTTGGATTATGCATGAACTAACTCGTAACGCTAACGGCATAAGCAATATCTGGTCTCGTATGAGCCAAATGGATTAAACGCCCAACTAATCTCTGATAGAGAGCTCTGTCAGTTGGTTTTTGACTAGGATATTTTGCTAGACAATGATTTTGTTCAATGGGGGTGTCAACAGGTTTACAATCTAACATACCAGTTTCTGCTAGCAAGTCAAGGATATATTTTCTCTGGCACAAATAGATTCCTTCACTCCCCCTTGCGACCTCGATCCCTAAGAAGTACTTTAGTTCACCCAAGTCCTTCATCTCAAATTCAGAAGCTAATTGTTTCTGCAACCTACCAATCTCAAGAGTATCATCACCAGTAATTACCATATCATCAACATAGATAATCAAGGCAGTTGCCTTCCCTTGTTGGTGTTTAAGAAACAAAGTATGATCTGAATTACTCTGTTTATAACCTATCTTTTTCATGAACTGTGAGAACCTTCCAAACCATGCACGCGGCGACTGTTTAAGTCCATACAGTGACTTCTTCAATTTGCACACAAAGTTACCAGACGTAGCTGCCACATACCCCGGTGGGATAGCCATATAAACCTCCTCAGCTAATTCCCCATGAAGAAATGCATTTTTGACATCAAATTGTTGAAGTGGCCAATTAAAAGTCGCAGCCAGTGACAATAGGACTCTAATAGAATTCATTTTCGCGACAGGGGCAAAGGTCTCATCGTAGTCTATCCCATACGTTTGAGTGAACCCCTGGGCTACAAGGCGAGCTTTATAGCGATTTACAGACTGCATTGTGCTTCACAGTAAACACCCAACGACATCCTACAACTTTTTTTCCTTCTGGTTGCGAAATAAGCTGCCAAGTTTCATTTCTTTGTAATGCCTCCATTTCTTCCTCCATGGCTTTCCTCCATTTAGGATCATCCAAGGCATCCTGCACTTTGTTAGGAACTGATACAGTAGATATATGATTCACAAATGACTCATATGACTTAGACAATCTTCTAGTAGAAGTATAATTTGCAACAGGATACTTTGATTTTGCATGAAGAGTAGGCTCATATCTTTTGACTGGCTGACCACGAGTTGACCGACTAGGTAACACATATTGCTCATTAGTAGGCTCATGATTATCAATATTAGTGGGTGGACATACCTCAAAAGAGTGGCCTTCAGTACTACACTACAAGAAAACTTACTTTTTGCGATGGCCAATTGCCATCGCATAACATCTATTAGCCATCGCATATTCTTTATGCGATTGCAAAATTCATCAAAAATGCCGTCACCTTAGGCTTTGTCGCTAAAGGTATATGCGACATCCGCTGCCATCGCCTAATGGGTAGAACCTTATGTGATGGCTAATATAATCGCATAAGATAAATATTATTTTCAATAAAAAAATTATATTTAAAATAAAATGCCATCGCATATAGTCATAAATATTAGATGATTTTAACCATCGCATATAGTCATCAACATTAGATGATCTTAACCATCGCATAAAACATTATTATGTGATTGCAATTGAAATCTTATATTTCACATTCTTTCATTCTTTGAGAAGTGCTTTAGAGATGGCACTAGCCATCGCATAAACATATCCCAGAATTTATGAAATTCCTAAAATTTATATAAATTCTATTTCACAATTGCTACTACACAATTTATGCAACGTGTTTATTCTAGCAAGAAAAAACTAATACAAAATTTATGCTTGCTGAAACAAACAAGCTTACCCTCATTGTCTAGAACAAACAAGCTTACCCTCATTGTCTAGAACAAACAAGCTGGCCTTGATATTAAAATATATTTTAAGTGTATCAGAACATTAGTAATATACAAATGCTCATAGCATCTATATACTAACATGTTTATTCTAGCAAGAAAAAACTAATACACAATTGTACCCTCGTTGAGACATAAATTAAAAAATTGTTTCACCAATCCATCTCCCTTCGACTCCGTCATTGGCAAGGAAATGTCAGATGTGCTCTCAGCAACAAAAGATCACGGGCTGAGCCTTGTCACACATTTTGTGTCAACTGCCCGCAGATCCATCTTGTGCAGCAGCCAAGTGAGATGCTAAGCGACTCCAATATACCCAGCACACACCACATAACGAGTTCCTGTTGGGAAACAATTGTCTAAGAGCCAATCGGTTATTCACAATATCCAATTGCCAAATTTGAGATGGTATTAAATTATCCATAACTACCCTTGTTAAATATTTTATCTGAATATAAATTTTGTAGGTATAAATAGAGCCTACAGGAAATTTGATAAATTAGCTTAGTCTACTCTAAAGGCATTACATCAAACAGTAGGTGTGCATGAATTCATTGTAAATTAAAATGAAATGATATACGTGTAGAGCCGGTGGTCATGCGGCCTACACGTGAGGGCGTGGTTAACAATGCCTTTTAAAGGGATGATGACTCAATTCTAATAAAAGACCTATACAGATATACTCCCTCCGTCCCACCTCACTTAAGAAAACTTTCCATTTTGGGCGTCCCACTTCACTTAAGAATTCCCAAAATGGAAACCTTAAATCACTATTCTCTCCACTCATTCTCTCTCCTACATTATTTTAATACTCACAACACCATTATAATTACTATTCCCTCCACTCATTCTCTCTCCTATTTATTTTTTCACACTCACAACACTTTTTCCACTCATTCTCTCTCCTAATACTTTAATAATATTCCTTAATTCCCGTGCCATTTCAAAATTTCCTAAGTGAGCTGGGACGGAGGGAGTATAGATAAGCATTTAGGGTAAATATGGCTTCATTAGAAGAAGTTGAGAGATGGTAAAGCTTAGTGGCACACTTATAATTGAAAAAGAAGAAACCAATGAATATCCTACCACTAATTATAGTATTGTTCCCATTGAGAGAGGGTAAATATGGCTCCATAATTTTCTCAAAAATCCAATATAGATTAATAAAAACCAAATAAATGAACAACCAAAATCAACAGAAATATTAAGACATACCAACACCACTTTGAAGAACACCCTTTGGTAATGTATCAGATGTCGGAGCCACAGTACTAGATTTTGAGTTGCGTAAATGTTCCCATTGTCTTTTCTTCTGTTATAAACAATGGGAGAGGTAGTGCAGGCAGGGGTAGAAGCGGAACAAACTTTGTTGCTGGTATTGGACGAGGGGTTATGAATTGGTTGAAGAATTTCAGGGAGTTGAGTAGATGAATCGGATTTTTTCTTGGCACTTTCAGGGAGATTGATGGTTATGGTGGTCTTACTGGAATTGAAAATCTTGGGTGAATTGGATTTTGTGACATTTTTAGTAATTTCCACATGCTTTCTTGAACTTTGACGGCCTCTGTGCATGTGTTGTTCACAGTATTTCTGATCAGGAAGAACATCTTTACTACACCTCCATTTCTTCCCATCGGTTCTTCTATACCTCCCCGGTTCTGGATCCATTTTGCTCCGGAGATTAAGCACAATTAGAAGGGAATACTATGACTACTGAAAGTCTGAAACACCTAGGAAGGAAAAAAAATAATGTCAATTTTCAAAAAAACATAAATACTCGCATTTGAAGAGTCATGATTAATTGGAATATGCAAGTCAGGGGGACATAACCATTTGAATTTCAAGTCTGATTACAATGCAAAACTTAATTGAGATTGAAATCCAGATAAGCTTTACAAGTTCAGAGAAATTGTATTAAACTAAAATATAAGACAACCACTGGAAAACAAATACTCCCTCCGTCCCACGTAAGTGTGGACTTATTTCCTTTTGGGACGTCCCACATCAGTGTGGACTGCCCAAAATGGCAAAGAATATTCACTATTCCACCCACTCATTCTCTCTCATACTTCACTTTTACACTCACAACATTCTCTCTCCTAACTATTCCTCCCACTCATTCTCTCTCCTATTTAATTTTTCATACTCACAAACACCTCCTCCACCTATTTCTCTCTCCTACTTTTCCTTAATTCCCACACCCAAAAAGTTGGTCCACGATTACGTGGGACGGAGGGAGTATTCAGAAACCATCCATCTAAAAACAGAATCATAGCTCAATAAAATAAAGCTCAACGAAAGTTCTCATCAACATATGAAGAAATGACAACAGACAAATCCACGTACCATAATTTCCAAGAACATTCTGTCAAACAATGACCCAAAGCAAAAATATCCAAGCAGCAGAAAAAATAGATGTGTTAAAAGTTCGATGACGATTTATCAAGAAAATTTATGTCTACAGACTACAACCCTTTTCGGTAGCAACAAAAGAATCAAAGAAGCAAGTTTGTTGTAGCAGAACCAACTTGAAACAAGAGCACTGAGCACAAACAAGTATACTAGGATTCACAAATTCAAACAAGAAAAAGACTCATTTACGCAAACTCCTTTATTCTTCAAGATATAGTCCAGTTTTCAGAATGAGAAAAAATGCAACGTCGAACTTGATACACAGCTAAGACACCAGCCACTGAGACATTGGAGGTTTAGGGAATATATTGAAACAAAAAGCTTGTACTATCAATCAAACTTGTTTATTTTATAAATCAGGGGCAAATTACCGCTTCATAAAAGTTCCAAACTTCGTCAAGATGATACTAAGACCAAACATTCGAACTTATCAAAGCAAAACTCTCTACATGTAACATCAGACGTTAAGATGTGGTATAAGTCTTCTATTTGTAGCACACTAAATACCTTCAAATGTATTCCGAACCCAACTACACAATTTTTACACACAACAAATTCAAATTTTTAAAAATAACATCAAATTCCATGTTTCAACAGTCAACCCTCACAAACCTATTTCTAAACAGGAAACCCAAAAAATACTATTTTTACTTTTCCTAAAAATCCCAAATCCTAAATCCCAACCAGAGAAAGTAGTAAATATAGACAAGTCTCACTTCTTAGTCCTTAACAATCAGAAATTTTACTTCCATGTCTAAGAAATCTAAGAATTAATTTAAGGGAGTGTTCAGAAATTATCACAGCTTGATTATTGAATTAATGAAATTAAGCAGAAAGTGTTTTAAAATAGAAGTTTTTTGGAAAGAACCTGTTGATCACACTGCCAAGGGCTGCTGGAATGAGAATATCACAATCTTCAACCAAAATAGAGTCGGGCTCAATAGGATCTGATCCGCTGAAACCTTTCACTCCACGATACTCTTTGACATGGTTCAGAAGGCTCGGAATGTCTAGTCCTTTAGAGTTCTTAATAGCTCCAGTTATGTCGCTCACTGCAACCACCTTTCCACCCATTTCATGAATGAGCTGAGCAGCCCAAGAACCCACGTTGCTGAATCCCTGAGGTAATAGGAACAAGACCCCAATTAGAAGACCGTCGTAGATTATACTCCCTACGTCCCAGAATGTATGTCCAAAAAAATTTCAAATTTTCTCTTGATCAAGAACAATTTAAAATGTTTTTGGACATTCATGTTGGGACAGAGGTAGTATTTTATGATTCCTTTCAAACATCAATTTTTATAGGCATGATCAAACTGACAAAGAAAAGTCAAATTAACTTCTTTTTTAGGTTGGGGAGGGGGGGATGTATTAATAAAGAAAGATGCACCTGCACAACAAAGTGTTGACCAGCAATGCTCTCCTTCCATGCTCATTAAGAAGGGCCTCTGTTGCAAACAGAACTCCCCGTCCTGTAGCTGCATCTCTTCCTAGTGATCCTCCAAGATCCTGATCCAAAAAATTCAAGCCTCTCATAACGTAAAACAATGAGAAAAAAAGAGAAATAAATCATTGTGTTCTAACAAAAAGTTACTTCTTTTCGGCTATTTCAACGTGGACATAGAATTCATGATTTTAAACCCGTCATAAGAGAAAGCTTAGCTGGTTAGACTGAATAAACCTACAATAGGTTTTCCAGTCACAACAGCTAGTGAATACCCATGAAATTTGGAGTATTCATCTAGTATCCAAGCCATTGTTAAACACAACAATAATTCATTTAGTTCAGTTTCAATTAGGCCTTTATAGAATACTCCCTCCGTCCCAATTTTTTGGACATTCATTCTAAATGTGAGATTAAATCATGAATTCTATGTCCACGTTGAAATAGCCGAAATGTGAGATTGCTAAGCATGTGCAATATACCCATCCCGCACCACATAATAAGTTCCTGTTGGGAAACAAATGTCTAATATACAACCGAATATTCATAATATCCGATTTCCAAATGTGAGATTAAATCCATTACTATTGTTGTTTTAATCTTTTCTATTCTAAATTGAGAATTACAATAGTATAATATAGAACTTGCAGGAAACTTGATAAATTAACTTACTTTACTCAAAAGACATTTCATCAAACAGTAGGTGTGCATGAATTCATTGTAAAGTAAATTGAAAACCCCAAAGTATCAAACCTGCAAATCAACAATAAGAAGCGATAAACATGGGACACAGTTTAGATGAAATCATACCTCTTCATCACTGAAGTTGTAGGCAGAAGCTGACTGTGGGGAGAGCCTTTGAAGGAAAGAGTACTTCTCGTCATGAGGAGTCACTGATTCCTTGAGAGACTGTAATATCTTCAATAGGCATCCTATAAATCCAACAAAACCAACACAAATGGATAGACTACAGGAAGATTGAAGAACAATAGATCAACATGAGTTATTAATCTTAAAGAAAAACGCAAGAACTAGATTGGTATTCTTCGAGGTCAAACAATTAGCTTGTAAATAATTTGCAGCTTCTAAGTCGTTACAGTCAGGTTCTAATGTTATTAAGGATTTTTGTAGTGGGCAAGTAGTTTACTGTTTAGGGCTTGGTCTGAGAAATTGTTGCAGTTACAAGGGATATTTCTAGATGCTAGGAGTAGTTAAGGGTTATATGATGCCGGCATTAGCATTTGAAGTTCAATTTTGGAGAGATTTTGCTTCGAGAATATAACATGGAGGTAGCCACTGACAGCCTACACTTTCCTCTGCCACTACTGCTGTTCAGTATTGCTACACTTATTACAGGTTTAGGTTTGTTTTCTTATTTCCACTGCTATGGATGATGAGACATATCACGAAGATTAAACTGTGTCATTGTGTTGGCCTGCAACAGCCAGGAAGTTATGCACCCCTTCACTTAACATCTAACCACCTAAAATCAGGACGTGTTCAAGAGAGAACATTAATTTGGCTTAAAAACATTACAAATCCAGAGCCCTTTTAGCGAATATACTTGGAATAATAAGAAGCATGAAATAAGAATCGAAACCAAAACAAATAGCAGCAACAACACCGAAAAATGAGTAAAATTGAAAATGTGATGGTTACCTTTCTAGTTCCAAAGTTTCGCAAATCAAGTGCTCTGACTATTGATCTACAAAACCCCTGTAAATCGCAAGATGAGAGCTAGATCAAAAGCCCTAAAACCGGAAGAAATTAAAACCTATATAACCTTAACGATCTGATCTAAGCTACAGATCTAGTTGACTACCTTCTCAAACCCTAATAGATTTGAAGAAAATCAACAAAACCCAAATAGATTTGGAGAGAATGGAGAAATGAAGGAGAAGAAGAAGCGTTACCTAGAGGAACGAGGGAGAAGGGATCACCTGTTTTTTGCCGGAGGAAGCCTGAGGAAGACGAACCTGGACAACGAAGGGAGCCCTAACCGAGAGATTGAAGAGGCGTGATTTTTAGAGAGGGTAATTGCAAAACTGAGAGAGGAGAGAGAATATTTGTTATTAAGGCTCCGTTTGTTTGGGGGAAAATGTTTTCCGGAAAACATTTTCCTCATTTTCCAGTGTTTGTTTCGCACCAGAAAATGGGGAAAACTTCCTTTTTATGTTATTTTCCGGAAAACATTTTCATTTTCCGGAAAACTTTTTGTCGGAAATCATTTTTCGGAAAATGTTTTACGCTAAACAAACGGAGCCTAACTTACCTTTTTCGGGTTATGCGATTATGCGATGGCTTTTTTATTTTTATTATTAAATTTTATTTATTTATTTATTTTAGAAATTAATTTATTATTGAATAGCTTATGAGACGGCTAAGTTCATCACATATTTATTAATGTAGTCGCATATTGAAATATTTCTCCCGCCAAATTGGGCCGCAAAAATTTCGGTTTTTTGGACTGCCTCTCTAAAATGCGACCATTTTGTTTTCGATTGTTTTAGCCATCGCCTAAACATGTATATTGCGACGGCCTTTTTTGCCATCGCAAAAGGCCATCGCAAATTTCTCTTTTTCTTGTAGTGCTAGGAAGTTGTGGATCGGGGGTATGAGCAGTAGTATATGGAGATTGAACAGGTGTTTGGATTTGAATTTCAACAGGAACTCCAACCTCACTTGTCTGTGTATTCTCTCCCAATGAATTCTCCTTACTCTGAGATAATTCTTCAAAATATTCAACCTCGTCTACATGTATATTCTCTTTTGATGAATTCCCATCACTCGATAGCTCTTCAAAATATGTATTCTCCCCCTGAAGAGCAGAGTCTGGTGAGGGGAAATAACTCATATCTTCAAAGAAAGTAACATCCATAGTAACATAATACTTTCGAGTAGGTGGGTGGTAGCACTTGTACCCTTTCTGAGATCCTCCATAACCAACAAACACACACTTGATTGCTCTGGCATCTAACTTGGACCTTTGATTTTTAGGAACATGAACAAATACGACACAACCAAAGACACGTGCTGGAAGGTTATGAACAGAGGGTATCGATACATGAGAGGCAAGAACCTCAAGAGGAATTCTTCCTTTAAGGACACTAGAAGGAAGACGATTAATGAGGTAGGAAGAAGCTTGTATAGCATCCCCCCAAAAATATTTAGGCATATGAGCACAAAAAAGAAGGGAACGGGCCATCTCAAGTAAGTGACGATTTTTTCTTTCGCAGACTCCATTTTGTTATGGTGTTTGTGTATATGTCGTCTGATGGACAATGCCATGTGTTTGAAGAGATTCACTTAAGGTATTATTGACATATTCCCCTCCATTATCAGAGCGAAGGATTTTAATGGGACTATCATACTGTGTGAATTAGATTGCGAAATGCCACGAAAAGCGGAAAGACTTCATCTTTGGTTTTAAGAAGTACAACCCATGACAGTCTTGTACAATCATCAATGAATAACACAAAGTATCGCATACCAGAAATAGTTGAAACTCTAGAAGGCCCCCAAACATCAGAATGAATTAATTCAAAAGGACGGAGAATTTGATTAGAAATACTTGGAGAATAAGTAGTTCGATGACTCTTAGATAAAACACAAGTTTCACAATGTAAAGTAGACTCATCAACACCAATGAACAAAGTAGGCATGGCATTTTTCATGACACTAAAAGATGGATGTCCTAGACGACGATGCCACAACCATACTTCACTTAATTTCTCAGAAGCTGAAGTCAAAGCGGCTCGGGATGGTGCTCCTGGTCTCTCCCCGTACATCCGATCCGGTGGAACAATCGCCTCTCAAGTACCCCCTTCCAATTACTTCCCGGGTTAGAAGATCCTGAAAAAGTACATACATGGGATAAAAAGTGACATAACATTTGGATTCAGAATTCAATTGAGGAACGGACAACAGGTGATGAGATAAGGCAAGAACATATAACACATGGTGAAGTGTTAAAGTTGGAGTGATGTAAACTGACCCTACACCTAACACAGGAAAGGCTTCACCATTAGCATTTGTAACATGAGACACTGGTGGGGAAGACAACTCAGTAAAAAGAGATTTATCATAAGTCATATGATCAGATGCACCGGAATCAATAATCCAAGTATCAGAATTAACAAAATGAGAAACCTTTAAAGCCATACCAATTTTACCTCGACCAGCTATAGATGCACTAGGAATAGTTCCTTCTGATGTGTGATGGTCCTGTCCAATTAGACCATAGAAATATGGTTCTGGAATCAATTAAACTGCATTTACTTTCCCTTTATTACGATAATTATGCCTCTGTAGTTTCAAATGAGGATGCAACTTCCAACATGTTTCTCGAACATGCCCTAAATCATCACAATAGGTGCATTTTCGACGATTTTGTACCGGAGAAGGATGTTGTTGATGAAGAAGAATTGAAACTTGTTATTGATAAGGTGTGGGTGGTTTAGTCTGAATGGCCAAACTAGAAACTTCAACATAGGTCTGCTTGAAACTATCTTGATGCGATCCATCCTTGCGAATGTATGCAAAAGTTGTAGTTAGGTTAGGAGGTTCAGGCATCCTGAGCAATTCCCCTTTGGCACTATTGTGCTTAGCATCGAGTCCTCCCAAGAAAGCATGAAGACGCTCCAACTCCTTTTCTCTTTGGTACCACGCGATATCCTCTGGATTCTTGATCTTACATGGGCGCTTTTGATCCATCTCTGTCCAGACATTCTTCAATTTGGTAAAAAACATGGATACTGATTGTCCATTCTGTTTCATACCAGCAGCTTTGCACATCAACTCATGAACTTGAATGAAGTCAGACTCATTGGTGTAGAGGTCCCCTAACGTCTTCCATATGGCTTCAGCATTTTCACATTCCTCTACCATTTGTAGCACATCATCGGTCATTGCCTTGAACAAGGCCGACATCACATACCTATCGTCATCCTCCCATTTAGCAAAAGCATCAGCGTCTTCTTGACTTGGAGCCTTGATTGTTCCATTGACATGTCCCATATTATGTATTCCACGGAGAAAGACGGACATGATTTTCTTCCATGTGTGAAAATTGGTACCATTTAGCTTGGTACCTCCAAACGAGCCTCCTTCCGAACTTCGAACAAATACCTCAACCTTTTGAACCTGGGATTCACTTGCATCACCCATGATAATGGCGCAGCGGATTCAAAGAAAGGTTTGCAAGATGAATCAAGAAGATGAAGACAGCCGTTTTTTAATGGCAAAGTCGATCTCAAAAACAAAACAAGAATCATTTTGCTCTGATACCAAGTCAAGAATTATATATAGAGAGAGAGTTGAGAGAATGAATTGATATATATGAATAATCTTCTGATGAACAATATACAACCTATTTATACATAAACGATGATCAAATAAGATCAGTCAATCATGGGATTTGATCTACACTAAATAGAGTATGTCAACTATATAATTATAACACAATATTCACACAATAACCTAAATTATTTCTTCCCTAATTTAGACTCACGTTGACAAATACATTATTATACATCAAATATATGGTATATACACTTATATCAAATATATATGATGAGATATCCCAAAAGACCACATACACTTACTTTTCCTATATATAACCCTCATCTACAAGGTAAATGATACTCCCTCTTTCTCATCCTACTTATAACAATTTGCAATTTTGGGTGTACAACTCGACTTAATACGTTTCAAAATGGTAAATTTATACTCCCTCCGTCCCATGATAATCTGCAAAATTATCCCTTTTGGACGTTCCACAATAATCTACACTTTCCTAAAATGGAAATGGGACCCACTTCTCTCTACTCACAACCATTACCCACTTACTCCACTTTATCTCTCCTACCCAACCATCTATACTCACAACACATCACCTTTTTCACTTTTCTCCTTAATTTCCACACTCTCCCAAAGAGTGCATATTCTTGGGACGGAGGGAGTATTATTTTTATATTTAATGGGACTCTCACTTGCTCACAATAGCAATATTCTTACTATTTCCTCACTCATTCTCTTTCCTAATTTACTTTTCATACTCACAATACCTCATACACTTATTATCTCTCATTTTATTATATTAGTATTTATTAATCTCCGTATCGGAGAGAGGTTAATAAATGAATGGTTGAGATCAAGTAGTGGAGAGGTTATGTGATGATTCATGTGAACCTTCAATAACGAATGAAAAATGACACCTCATATATGCTTTTATTATTGTTTTGTTTTTACTACTAGTACTCAAAAGCCCGTGCCATTGGCACGGGTCAGTATGGAAAGAGAAAGACGTGGAGAAATTGAAATCGCACGCTAATTATATGATGTTTTAAATGTAATTTTAAACTGTTTCAAATATAAGCAGTGAAAAAAATGATAAGTAGAATAAAACAGCATTCATGTCATCCAACCCCAAGTGAATGTTCAGTTACATAGCAAGAAATATTTTTAACAAACAATAATAGTTTAGGACATAAATTAACATCTAATTAACATATAGATTTTTAACCAGTTGAAGTAAATATGTTGTCTCAATCGAAACAGACATTGGTCAGGTACGTTTACGTAAAAGCACCTGAAATAAATAAAAAATAAAATAAATATATTTTTATTAAATTAACAATATAATAAGTAAAAAAAATAATAATACCTTATTATGCCCATTCCAAGTTTTTGTCGTAGGTTTGTGCAAGCGTCTATATTTTTTCACGCACTCATCCCATGACTACAAATATATGATTCAAATATTTGAGAATGATGATAAAATAATTATTGAAGTGGTAAGTAACTTGACATAATTTGACAGAATTATAATAAATTAAATTAAATTACATGCATCTATATCAAATTATAAATATAAATAAACAATAATAAATATTTAAACTGAAATTATAAATAAACAATACTAAATATTTAAACTGAAATGAATTAAATACTAGTGGGGGCAATGCAACTGTCGGTAGGTTGGTTAGTCGATTTTGAGCCTAATAATGAATTCTAAATATTAGTCAAAAAATCTATATATATCCGTTAATTAATGTAAATAAATAAAAAAAAGAAATAAAAACTTAATTTAACATCAAATGTTTACCCTTATCATTTCATCGTGTTCAAAAGGTTGTCGCATGACAATCGAGACATTGTTTCTTCGCAAAATGTCAATCTAAAAATCACATTATTATCACAATCACATATCACATATCACATATGATAAAAACAAATATTTACAATAAAATAGTAATAGTAAAATATTAACTTACTGTTTCACTTAGAGCCGAATCACCATATCCATAAATATTCAATGTTCCTTGATCGTTCATTTTTTTCAAACCTATAAAATTAAACACAACAAACTGCAAACATACGTATATATTTAATATAAATTAAATTCTAAATTAAATTAAATTCTAAGTTAGAAAGGTTAAAGGATATTGAAATTAAAGTTTTTAATCTGTGGATTGACAAATAATATCTTAGGCATGGGCGTTTTTATTCGATAACTGCCTCAGTCTTCAATATTCTCATCTCTGGTTCTTGCAAGCCTTGCAAGAGAGTTTACGGGATTTCGATGATTGTGGAGGTGTGGCTTAAAGACACAAAAAGTAAATGAAAAGATATGAGGAAAATCTGAAGTTATCACTGCGTAGTGTATACCTTAACACACTGCCTTATGCCCTTATCGGCTAAAGATGTATACCTTGAGTGTGGTTCAGTTACATCTTTTTAGGAGTTATATTTGTTTAGCACTTAGGGATGATGCCCTTAACACACCGCCTTACGCCCATTTGACAAGTCAAACTTTTTAGGGATGATGCTTTGTATGCTTTTACTGTCTTGAAATGGCAATATAATTAATACTTTGTTCAGAAATGGGCTATCTTTTGGGACAACCAAAAAGAAAAGTGGGACAATTTTTTATTTTTCTGAACAGAGGGAGTATATTTGTTCAGCACTTATCTATGCTCATTTTGGATTGTATGACCTGAACTCAAAGTCCAAGGGTTTAGAGATCGCATTTAACTGAAGAATTTATGTTTCTTTTTCCTTGTTTTACTTCAAGGTTTCAACATAGGCGATCTAGTTTTAAAGAGCTCCAGTACATATGCGATGGAGACAGCAATGGAGTTCTGTACTTTGCAGGCACATCTTATGGGCAACACCAATGGGTAAATCCTGTTCTAGCTAAGGTAAATTCTTTGACCAATCTCTCTCTCTCTCTCTCTCTCTCTCCCTCCCATCCTCCCTCCCTCCCTCCCACACCCCCCTAGTAAATAGATCTGTTCCACTCATGCTGTTTTTTTTTTCTTCAGAAAATTACTATAACTGCCAGCAGTCCTATTTCAAGAAATACTGATCCAAAGGTTTTGGTCTCAAGAACATACCAGGTATAAACTGTGGATATTAGTATTTTTCAAGTTCTTGTATTACAGATGCTTTTGAACCACTCTTGACAAGGTTCTTGTGCTCAGGGAATGTCATTTGCAGGGCGACGAAACGAGGAGGGGAAGAGCAGTGCATGGTGGATGGTTGACATTGGCCAAGATCACCAGGTTTGCATCTCAACTTAATTTTGCTCTTGTTGAATATATGTATACAGCTATCTAACTCCTTTGTAAACTTAAATATCAACGTATTAACATCTAGATAGGTAACTATATCTGGACAAAAATGGATGGTCGGGGAATTTCAAAGTTGAATTGCTCGTTCCGAACAGTAAAGGGTTCATATGCTTCATAGAGTATACCATTTCATTTCTTTTGCTAACATGTGTTTTATTTGAGAAAGTAGGATCAGACCAAAATCTGGGTCTGCCAGAATAATTTACAATTGGATTGTTTTAGAAAACACATATCAGAGACCAGAGATTGGCATAGTTAAAAAGATTTAGCACTGCATGTGGTTTAATTCAGACAGTGGCAAAGTGACCCTAGAGCCACCGGTGGAGCTACGTAGGGACTGATGGGGGCAATTGTCCCCATTTGATTAAAAAAATTACTAGTACAAATTTTGGTAAGATTTTTTATTGATTTATTTTTATTTATTATTTTTTTTTTGGGGGGGGGGGTGTTAATGCAATTTATTGAAAGTTACCCCCGTTTGTATAAAGAAAAAAATGCACTACTTCTTTTTGCCCTCTTGTAATTAGTGAAAATGATTTTATCCCCCTTTAGAAAAAAATTTGGCTCCTCTCCGCCATTGCTAGAGCAATGGGGTCACTTGATCCGCTTAGCTATTTGGAATCCTCATTTTAGCACCTTAAATTTTTTTAAAAATTTAACATTTTTGTCAATTTTGACCTCCTTTATTTATGGTAAAATTTGTACTATGTTATCATTTTGACCTCCTTGATTTATGTGTAATTTTTATCCCCCAAGCAATCCTGACCTTTTAGCAAAAAAAAAATTGGCTTCGCCACTAGTTTCGGGTTCAAGTATCTTGGAAGGGGAGTATGTAATGACAATAAGGCCACCCCTCCTTATGTAGCGTGAAGGGAAAAATTATTTTTCAAAATAAAATTTACATATCATTGTCCCTATTTGTCCCCAGCTAAACTAAATATGATAACTGCAGTTAATGTGCAACTATTACACATTGAGACAAGACGGATCAAGGGCTTTCCCAAGATGTTGGAACCTCCAGGTAAACTTTTACCAACTTGTTCATCTTAACACGAGATTTTTGACATGTGTTATAGTTAAATAATGAACAAATCTAATCCACTCATTTCAGGGT
This sequence comes from Adenophora triphylla var. japonica, assembly GCA_022495995.1. NCBI lineage: Eukaryota > Viridiplantae > Streptophyta > Magnoliopsida > Asterales > Campanulaceae > Adenophora > Adenophora triphylla. The sequence goes on from JAFEMH010003147.1 coordinate 237,072, forward strand.
TCTTCGGATGGGAGGAACTGGACTAACTTAAGGGTGCACGAAAATGATCAGACAATGAGCAAGCCTGGACAGTTTGCATCATGGCCTGTTCTTGGTCCCAATGCTCTTCTTCCATTTAGGTACTTCAGAGTTATGTTGACGGGTCCCACCGCGGAGGACAGTAATCCTTGGACTCTCGGCATCTGCTTCTTGGAACTCTATGGTTACTTCCGCTAATCTGTATGCCACATTTTTGTTTAATGCATGTTTTTCTTTATTTGTATAAAGTTTCGGTAATGTAAAAATAAAAAGACTGAAGATGGATTAAGCCTGTCTCAGTTTGATTTTGATCAAAGTACACAATATTGTACTATCTTTAACCACATTACACAGAATGCATGTTGCCTGCAAATATCCTTAGGTCCTCAGACCAATTTTTCTGTACCACTAGTGATCTAACGGCTTATAATGACATCGTGATGTCATCCACGTCTAAGCTTAGCAACTTTGTTCCCCTACATTTTTTTCTACTTGTAAAGTTTCAATACCTTAAAAATAAAAGGACTGAAGGTAGATTAATCCTGTCTCATTTTAATTCTGTACTTCTCTTTTACCACTAGGCTTCCTCACAAAAGACCAATTTTCTTACATTCATTAGGGCTGACATCATTTTTGATGAAATCAAACGACTTACGAAGTTACGATCATTAAGGCCGAGTCATTCATCACTATCGATATTATTGATGAAATCAAACGACTTACAATCATTAAGGCTGAGTCATTCATCACTATCGATATTATTGATGAAATCAAACGACTTACAATCATTAAGGCTGAGTCATTCATCACTATCGATGAGACGACTTACAATCATTAAGGCTGACATGCACTATTACAATTGAAAGCGTGTGCTTTTTAGGGAACAAATATGTTTCCTATTTCAAACCAAATAAGCATATTTGGTGATTTGATTTTGGGACTTTCATGGAAAGATTTATATTGTCCTATTGTGAAAAGGATTTTAGTTTTAAGAAATAAAGTGTTTCCTATTTCGAATCAAAGAGGAATTTTTGGTAAGTTGATTTTATGCTTTCATAGAAAGATTCATAAGTATCCTACTTTGAAAAGGACTTTGTAAATAGAGTAAATATCTTTTATTATCCTACTTTGAAAAGGACTTTGTAAATAGAGTAATTATCTTTTATTTATGTACATAGTTTTATATTAGGACTAACCTACTAACAATCTATTCCTTTGTGAGTGTGCTTTATGTTTCCTTGTAGGAATTGGATTCTCACATATGGAAGAGTTTGGATTCGTGAAGATCTTCTCAATGGTGCATATAAATAGAAGGGATCAGCACAAAGAGAAAACAGAGCTTTAGAGATTTATTTGAGAGACAAATTCTTCTGTTCTTCATGATTTCATATTGTTGTTTTAGGTTGTGAGTTAAGGTTGTGCCTTACATCCGTAACTCACATCTAGCTTTTCATAGAGTTCTCTTGTTTTACTTCTGACTAGAACAGATCCTACTTGGGAAAGGGGAGTTGTTCTTGTCATAGAAGGTGATTAGAACTCGTTTAGTATTTTCATATTTTAGTTTTTCACTTATTTGTTTTTGTAAGAAACGAAAGTTTTTATAGTGAAAAGTTTTTGGGCGTAAGCCTAGTTTGCTGATCACATTGATCAGTAAGCGTAAATAATTCTTGAGTTATTTGCTTTTAATTGTTTTATTCCGCTGCATTATCTGTGGATGTGTGGACAGTTGTGAGACACATCTGTACTCACATCCGTTGCCTGTTGTGTGATTAAGTTTCCTAGCTACACGAAACTTTCAATTGGTATCAGAGCCAACTCTCGATATATTACTGAGTGTTGATCCAGAAAGTGCAGTCATTATGGAATACCAAAATCACCAAAACAGGCCTCCTGTCTTGGATGGTACGAATTATTCTCTTTGGAAGTCTAAAATACGCAATTACATCAAAAGCATTGATGAAAGGGCTTGGATGTGTATCCTTGTTGCATGGCAACCTCCTACTGTGGAGAAGAAGCCTGCGTCTGGTGTTGGTGAGTCTATTTTCGAAAGAAAACCTGAAGAGCAATGGACTCTTGAAGAAATTCAGGCTGCTAATTATAATTCAAAAGCTATGGGTGCTATTTCCAGCCATGTTTCTGGGAATATGTACAAACTTATCACTAATGAGAGTGTAGCCAAAGCTGCTTGGAATATTTTGCAAACTCAATGTGAGGGAGCTCCAAGTGTTAAAGCTACGAGGCTTAGAATTTTAATGGATAGGTTTGAGTTACTTCGGATGGAAGAGTCTGAGGACATAGTTTCTTATGCTGCAAAAATCCATGAAATCTCCAATGAATGCACTAGCCTAGGAGAGTCAATTTCGAATGCTAGATTAGTAAGCAAAATCTTAAGGACTTTGCCCGAAAGGTTTAGATAAAATTGTTGGTATTCTAACTGTTTTTGAGCTCAATCTTGAGGCTCAACAAAAGAACAAGGCAATAGGTATTGCCCTTAAAAGTTCTACAGCCATTCCAAAGGAAATAGCTGACCTTTCCTCTGAAATTAATGAATCTAATCTTGAGGAAGATGATATGGATGTAATCACCAAGAAGTTCAATTCTATTTTGAAAAACAAAAGGAGAAACAAGTTTCCTAAAAGGAACTCTCAGGATTTAGAGAAACAAGAAGATAATCCTGATGAGGGGTTCAAAAAGAAAAGTTTTGATAACAAGAAATCCTCTGATTTTGTGCAATGTAGAGCATGTCGTGGCTTTGGTCACTTTGCTAATGAGTGTGCTAACACACTTAAGAAAAGGGAAATTAGTTACACTGCTGCTTCGAGTGATAGTGAGGATGATGAAGTATTTGCTAACATCTCTGCGTTTGAATCTTCCTCTGTCTGTTTTAATGCTTATACTGCAGATACAAATGAAGAAGAATTTTCTGAAGCTGATCTGGAGATGGATGTGGATACAGATGTGTACACATCCGAACTCACATTCGAGCAGACCTTTAACTATTTCTCTGTAAAAGGAGATTCTGATGATGAAGATAGGGACATTTGCTATGAGGAACTCTTTGCAACATACAAGGAGCTACATGCTGATTGGATGAAACATATGGACAAAATTGAGGTACTTGCTAAGGTAAATAAAGTTCTTTCTGATAAATTGATTACCTGTGAAGATGAAAAAACCAAACTTTCAAAGGAAAATGATGATCAAAAGAATATCATTGCCAAACTTGAAGTTCTTGTGACCAAGAGAGAAGTTGAGCTTGAAAAATTCAAAAATGAATGTGAGAAAGCTGAGAGTACATTTACCAAATTAAACAAAAGTAAAATGAAACTTGATGAAGCTATCTCTGTTGGTCAACTCAACAAAACTGGTTTGGGCTTTGAAAATAATTTTGTAAAGGAGGAATGTGAGACTTCTACCTCAAAGAGTGTGAAAAAACAATTTTTTAAAGAAAAAAATCTTTTGAGTGAAAAAAGACCTAGGAAGAGGCATTACATCTGCCATTACTGCCTAGCTCCTGGTCACATTAGGCCCTTCTGTTACAAACTCAAGGCTGATAAAAAATCTAGTCACTTCAATCAGCCTCAGATGTGTGAGAAGATGTATGCACATCCGAACACACATCCTGGTAATCTGAGACCTCTGCAACCCAAAAAGAAAACTGTAAAATAGTGGGTGGCCAAACCAATTGCCACCTGCAATATTGTTTACTCTTCCCTCAAGAGTACTGTCTCTGGCTCTTGGTATTTTGATAGTGGGTGCTCTAGGCACATGACTGGAAACCAAGCAGTCCTTCTTGACTATGAAGTGATTAGTGGAGGGAAAGTAAATTTTGGTGGAGGTGCTCAAGGAAAGATTGTTGGGAAAGGAACCCTAGATGTGAAGGGATTCCCAAAACTTCACAATGTGTACCATGTGGAAGGCTTGAAAGTCAACCTAATAAGCATCAGTCAACTGTGTGATGATGACCTTTATGTGAAGTTTGATAAGAAGATTTGTGAGGTGTTTGACGAGTCTAACACATGTGTCCTCACTGGTCTAAGATCATCTGACAATTGTTACAAGTTTTGTGACAATTTGTCTTGTTTAAGTTTTTCTGATGTTGTATTTGATGATACACTTGATTTTAACCTCAAAAATGCCAAGGAAGATGTTTCAAAGTTATCAACCGGAGTGGAAATCACGATATAGGTGCTGAAGATATGAAAAGCACTGGAAAGGAAAAACAGGCAGATGTATGTCCAGATGTGCAGAAGTATGTATCTGCAGATGTGAACACAACCGTTCCCACATCTGAACACACATCCACTCAAAGAACTGAGACTGAAGTCAGCTCTTCAGATTCAGAAGGGGAATTTATTTCTGAAAGAAACCCTGTTTGGTCTGTTGATAGATCAAATGATATTTTGTCCAGAATTCAGAAAGATCACCCCCCCCCCACTTCTCAAGTGGTTGGTGAAATGCATGATCAAAGGCAAACCAAAAGGAATGAGAAGGTAAATCACAGTTATTTGGATGCTTTATGGAGTCATACATCCTTATACTCCAAGGTATGTTATTACTACTTTGTGTCTATCATTGTGGGATACATTAACTTATATTGGGCAGAATTTTTTTATAAAAATATTTGTGTTCGATGTTCCTACCTTGATAACATCCTTGATTCCCGGTATAGAAGGAGAAAAAGTTATGTCTCCTTGTTCATAGCTAAGGCTAAATATGTTGCCCTTGAAAGTTTTTGCACTCTGTTATTTTTGCCGAATCAAATGCTAAAAGACTATGGATTAAATAGCAAAATTTTGACTGCTTTTTGTGATAACAAAAGTGCCTTGGACATATCAAAAAATCCTGTCCAACATTCTAGAACAAAGCACATTGATATTAGACATCATTTCATTAGAGATCTTGTAGAACAAAAAACTGTGTGTCTGGAATTTGTTGGGACTGAAAATCAATTGGCTGATATATTTACAAAGGCATTAGTTTTGGAGAGATTTTCCTCCTTGTGAAAGTCTCTTGGCTTGTGTGATATTTAAGGCTGTGAGACCAAATGTGTCTCGCATCCTCTAACACATCTGTATATTAGATTAACAAAAAAAAAAAAAAAAAATTCAAAATAAAAATTCAAAAAATATCATGCATTAGCACGAAATTTCTCAGTGTGGTCACTTGTGAGTCTTCATCTTGACATTGTTTTTGATCACTTAATTGTGAGTATTTCCTGTCCATGTTATCTTTTGATGACTTGGTATAACCTTCCTAGGTATCTCACAGTGGGTGCAATAAAAGAAAAAAAAAATATATGTGAGAAACAGCTGCTTCACCCTTAGTATGAAGCCATACTATTGTGATCAAGTGATTTTCATAAGAAAACTTAAAGTCAAACTTGACAAGATCATTGGGAAAAAGGACTATCTTTGGGATCAAGTAAAGTGAAAGCTACTCACAATGCAAAAATCCACATAAAAAAAAAAATTGGTGGATGCATCCTAGAGGCTGTGCAGATTGGATTATTGCTCATTGACTTTTTGTGATCTGAATGTGTCCCTAAATGTGACTCACATCCTATGCCACATCCATAAGCTGAGAATTTTTCCATCACATGTGTATTTGCATCATGCTAGGCATATTGCATTTTTTAGGACATATAGGAGCTTTGTAAATATGCTAGTTAATTTATTTTCATTCTTAATTTATTCTTTGATTTAACATATTTTTGTTTTCCAATATCTCCCATGAAAGAAAAAGATGTGTATCAATCCTTGTTTAAAAAGGAAGGACAATTTTGAAAGGATTCAGTTTTGAAAGGATATGGCTGAAGTATTCTTGTTTCCATAAAACGTTGGCAAAATTTTGGCTTATTCTAATCCCTAATTTTTTTCGTGATTTGGTGTGTGGTAATATCAAAGGGTTATAGCCGTTGGTGGATCTTTGTGAATTTTTGGCCGTGTGAGACCTTTTTGGAAAAAGGATTCCTTAATTCAGTTGGAAAGGGGGAGTTGTAGGTTTTATTGTGTGCCTCATCTGTCACATCTCTCTAATCCTTCATTGTGCTTCTTTCCCCTCTACCCCAATTTTTATCTCACACACACACGCCATATATTTCTCTCTCTTTGTCTGTCTAATCAATCTGCAGAATCAATGGAGCTGATGCTGTGGATGTGCGTCAGGATGTGGCCACATCTTGTCACACATCTGCAGATTCTTTTGATGCAATCGTGGAAGCCTTTGATGCAGAAATTGTTGCAGTTGTTGCCCTCAATGCTCAAAAGTTTGCCTCCCAGACACATGCCAAGAACCTTACAGGTTTTTGAAGGTGGATCTCCATAAATGGGTGACTTCACTTTCTAGTCAAAAAGGGGGAGAAGAAGAAAAAGGATGAGAATGATACTGATGTTATCCTTGATGTTGCTGCTGATGTTTCACTTGGGATGCTTAAACTCAGGGGGAGTTTTACTGTCTGTTCTTACTGGTGAATGAAACATCAACAGGTTTGCTTTTAATATTTATTAGTTTGCTTTTAATATTCGTTTTAGTTACTTGTTAGTTTTAGTCTTGATCTATAATCCCTAAATACATTTGCTGAATGGTTGCTTTAGTTTAAATCTGTTGAACTGCAATTTTTAGTACTAACTTGTTCTATGCAGTTTTGTGTGGATGTGTTGACACATCTGCACACACATCCATTCAGAGGGAGTTTTTGAATCTGAAAATGTTGGTCATAGTAATCAAATCATAAATCTTTAGTTTTAACCAGAAAGTCCAAAATAGGGGGAGATTGAAAGCGTGTGCTTTTTAGGGAACAAATATGTTTCCTATTTCGAACCAAATAAGCATATTTGGTGATTTGATTTTGGGACTTTCATGGAAAGATTTATATTGTCCTATTGTGAAAAGGATTTTAGTTTTAAGAAATAAAGTGTTTCCTATTTCGAATCAAAGAGGAATTTTTGGTAAGTTGATTTTATGCTTTCATAGAAAGATTCTTAAGTATCCTACTTTGAAAAGGACTTTGTAAATAGAGTAAATATCTTTTATTATCCTACTTTGAAAAGGACTTTGTAAATAGAGTAAATATCTTTTATTTATGTACATAGTTTTATATTAGGACTAACCTACTAACAATCTATTCCTTTGTGAGTGTGCTTTATGTTTTCTTGTAGGAATTGGATTCTCACATATGGAAGAGTTTGGATTCGTGAAGATCTTCTCAATGGTGCATATAAATACAAGGGATCAGCACAAAGAGAAGACAGAGCTTTAGAGATTTATTTGAGAGACAAATTCTTCTGTTCTTCACGATTTCATATTGTTGTTTTAGGTTGTGAGTAAAGGTTGTGCCTTACATCCGTAACTCACATCTAGCTTTTCATAGAGTTCTCTTGTTTTACTTCTGACTAGAACAGATCCTACTTGGGAAAGGGGAGTTGTTCTTGTCATAGAAGGTGATTAGAACTCGTTTAGTATTTTCATATTTTAGTTTTTCACTTATTTGTTTTTGTAAGAAACGAAAGTTTTTATAGTGAAAAGTTTTTGGGCGTAAGCCTAGTTCGCTGATCACATTGATCAGTAAGCGTAAATAATTCTTGAGTTATTTGCTTTTAATTGTTTTATTCCGCTGCATTATCTGTGGATGTGTGGACAGTTGTGAGTCACATCTGTACTCACATCCGTTGCCTGTTGTGTGATTAAGTTTCCTAGCTACACGAAACTTTCAACAATCATTAAGGCTGACATGACATGCAGTATTGAAACGACTTACAATCATTTGGGCTAGGGCTGTCATTTAAACTGTTAAATCAACTGTGGTATAGCCGTATAGAGACATCTAAATTGTTTAATCAACTGTGGTAACTGTTAAAGCAATTGAATTGTGGTACAAGTTGATAATGTCAATAAAAAATAAAACATGTACAGTAAATCTGTAAAATTAATTGTGGTACAAGAAATAAAATAAAAAGGATAGAAGAGGCTTGTTTCTCTAGTGATGTGTGCTGATTGATCATCATAACAAGGGGTGCCAAATCAACGGTACAAATTGGATAATCTTAATTCATTACATTCTCAGCTATCCAGGGGGTCCACATGATGAAAGCTATAATGATTGTTCTACGCCCGCATATTCGATTACAAGATTAGAAATCTGGACATAATAACTACTCTCTAGCAGTTCCGCATAAGATGTTTGATTCAGAGGCAAAAGCAACAAGTGTTTTAGATATAGATCATCTCCGGACAGGTGGTGGGCCTCCCCTGCCAGGAGGGCCTCCACGGCCGCCAGTAGCCTGAGCCTGCACAACAGCCTACTATCAATTTCTTTTCATGTACCAAGTCCATTGTGAAATACATATACGTGCGTGTGTAAACTTCCCTGGAGAATTCTGATAAAGGGAGGACGAAAAAGAACAAGGGAAGGGGGAGGACTTACTCGAGCTCGCATTGCAACGGCACGACCCCGGCCAACTCCAAGGGATGACCCTTTATTACCCTTCAGACAGAAAATCAAACAGATTAGAATAAGTGAAGAAAAGAAGGTAAAGTTGGACGGAGGGAGGGAAATGATACCTTGATTCTAGCTTCTAGACGCTTGAACATGGGAGCATTCTTAAGCATGTCTGGGATAACCATAAACCTGATAGTATTCCAGATGAGTTAAAAGTGCATTCTGGTTGAAATGGAGCACCGAAAAAAAAAATCAGAGCTATTACAGACCTCACTTTACTGCCTCGAATAAAAACATGCTCAAGTTGTGCAACCTTCCCATCCTGCAGCAGAGAACCAACATTAGTCTAACAGAGAAAGTATGAATACGAAGAGTTCCTAATTACTATTCTCCAAATATTGAAGACTTATTCACACTTTATATTGTAAGATCTCAGTTCCAGTTCCTCTGTCGCAAAATTCAAGTTTTTTTAGTTTATTATGGGGATTAAGGAAGTTTAAGCCCTTTTAGTAGTACAACAACAACAACAACAAGAAAGCCCTAGTCCGATTTGGGGTCGGCTAACATCAATCAGACATATGGGATCGTCAAAGAAGATGAGGGGAACGGAGAAGAGGAGAGATTGCAAATTAGGAAAAAAAAAACTTTTAGTAGGTACTACACATAAATACCCTTAGAGCTCGTTTGGTAGCAAGACAAGCATAATTGTTTATTCCCGTACTAATGATCCGTGTATAAATAATACCAACCCCTACTATGGGATAAATAATAAGGGGATAAGCCCCTTGCCTTCTAATTAATCCAAAATTTTAAAATCATACCAAACAACATTATCCGATATTGTTTACCTATCCAGTCTTTATCAGGCTATCAAGCGGCCCCTTAGTGTTCTGATTAGGCAACGAGTTAATGCTATATAGCCATAAAAGACCGTAAAAAAGAGAAGAAAGAGGATAAAGTTGAACAGAAGTGCAAAACAGGGCAAGTAGAAAAGAAGAAAAAGCAGGTTCGCAGGTCGTTGAATCTCACCTTAATCGAAGAGAACCAGCCTCGCCGTCGACTGGAGTTGATTGTGATTATCGTCCAACGTTAGCCGACCTTTCCTCTTTCCTCTTTCTCTTCTCGATCTGTCGACTTGGTCAACTAGGGGCTAGGGCACAACTCAATTATAAAAATTGCTAAAAAAATAAAGAAAAAACGACGTAGTTCAGAAGTATTTCAAACTTTCACGCCTTTACCCGAAGGCGATGCCTTGCATACCTCTCGCCTTTGGCGAGATAGGTGACGCCTCCCCTAAAAAGGCTATCATCCGCCTGCCTTGTTGCGTAGAGGCGACAAACCCCAAAGGCAACGAAAAAGGCGAGGTGGGCGACAAGTATAAACCACGAAAAGACAGTTCTCCACAATGGAGAATATAGCAACTTCTTTTGAAAATGAAAAAATAGTATGGGTTTTTCCTTTTTTAGAAAATACTACACTTAAACAACCTAAGTGTCCCGGAAAAGGATCCAACCTTCTAACTAACAAGGATGTTCAACCTTATCTAATAAACATTCAATGAAATTTAGATACCACAAACCACCTTATATGTCAAGCCCAAACATGGGTCCAATCCATAAATATGGGCTAAATACCTCGTTGGGTCAAGGCCCATGGGAGAGGTTCACCTCGTTGGGTTAAAGCCCACAAAAGAGGTCCATGTTGCCTTAGCCAATAGCCCCAAATGAAGACATTGAACCAATAAGCAATTTGAAGGAAGTCGCATAAGTGTGATAATATCCCTCAAATCGCAAGAAGCAAGTCGCCCTTGAGAACCAACAGGTCAGGATGAACTTATCTGGCATGCGACATCATAAAAGTCCCCCAAATGGAAACTTCCTCGCAAGTTGTCATCTTAGCAAGTTGTCATCTTAACAGACGTCTTATCATTGCATTTTATAACAATATGGACGAGGCTTACTGCTCTGCAGCAAGGAGTTATCTTCGTACGAGTAAATGGCGAATCATTTCTTTTCACTCTCCACTATCTCAATTACCAACAAAGTGGACCAGCCAAAAGGTGACACTTGTCCCACTAACTTGGTGATGCCACCTTACTTTATTGAACTATACTCCCTCCTTCCATTTGGAAGTTTACTTATTTCCCAAATGGTTGTCCCATTTAAAGGTTCACCTTTCCTAAAACGGAAATAGGACTCACGTATCATACTCACGACAATTACCCACTTACTCCACTTTCTCCTACCCAACTATCTAAACTCACAACACATCATCTTTTTACTTAATTCTTGTACCCAACTCAAATGGTGAACCTTCAAATGGGACGGAGGGAGTATATATTGCCACATCCCTCCTCATTAAGTACTCTCTCTCTCTCAACTTAAATGCTCTAAGCTTTAACTCCACCTTGAACCATATCACCATAACGATTACCCTCACGTGGGAGGCTTACAGCTTAGGCAAATACCCCGCAATGTCACAATTATTGTCCTATTTGAGGTAGTTGATCTCACCACCACAAGGAACTACACAACCTAACAATGTTACCATTTTTCTATTGCATTACCACCCAATCAGGAATTTTTTTGTCATGCTGGATTTTTTTCTCTGGTTCGAAATGGACTCGTGTAGACGACCAGAGAGTAATACTTAACTGGTCAGATATTTAAGTATTTTTCTTCCTTTTCATTTTTCACTTTTGAGTATTTAGAGATTTCCCTCTAGTTTCATATATTGATGCCATGAAAAGTATTCCAAAAGGTAGCCTCAATCTACCACAGTAGAGACCTCTGATGCTCGGACTCTTTGGTTTACCCCGTCGTACCCGTGTCGAACACTCCGATTTTAGTGTCATTGACAAGTGTCCGGCGGGGTAAACCAGCGAGTCCGAGCATCATAGGTAGAGACAACTATACCACAGCATTTTCATTTAAATAAGTTCGAATTTGATGGCCCATCAGCATAAAACATCGTTTTCTAATACACAGCTAGAGAGTCTGTCCTCCTTTCCAACCATCTCCCTCTTTCTCTCTTGACTAACCGCAAGTTGATCTCTTAATATCCGCCTCTAATCATCCTCCAGCCTAGTTCATGAGCAAGGTAAATAGTTTATGTATGCTTACTAGGAAACTGAATACACAAAACCAAGGCCATGGGGACACTCCACTCCAAGAATTGCCAATGAGATTGCAGCATGGGTTGGTTCACAATAACCAGAGTCGGTGATAAGAACTTTGTAAAGCTGATTAGAACCAACAAACAAAAACTCTGCAATCTCAATCACTGAAATCCTCTCCATTTTAGGCTTTCTACGGTACTAGTGTATATACATCATCTTGATCAGATCAATTGGTCAATAACAACAAATGAAATTTAAATCACACAAATAAAACATTCGTTTAATTTTTGAAATTTTCCGTTGACCTTTTAGTTCTCTGAAACTCAAATGACGTACACCAGATGAAGGAACCACAGCAAACCCCAAATCTAATGGAAAGTTCCAGGATTTATAGAGCAGGGACGGCAAACCAGAAAAATTGGGCAAGCACTCAGAAGGCCTATTCAAGATCTATTGATAGAATCAAACAAATTGATGACTTAATCAAAGTATAATGAAAATATTTTGAGAAACAAAACTACTGGGATTTAGAACAGAGAATTACTTCAGCAGTAAATGTGATGTTCATGAGTTTACTAGAGCTTTCAAATTACAAAAGTTGAACTCAAGAGAAGTCCAATTTTCCATTTCTGTAGTTTCCACAGTTGTATGGTAATCTAAAATGCTCAAATACAAGTAATACAGGAAAAAAAGAACTCGAGACAACACATAATAAACTACTAGAGACATCCAAAGAAAGGAGATTTTGAGCTACATAAGATGGCCAAAAACAACATAAGGGAATTTTATGCAACCCTACCTTTCGGTTACAACATTCATTCGATTTACTCATTTGCATTTTACAGCAAGAAACCAAACAAAAACTAAAATCAACTGATTATTTTAATCCTGAAAACAGACAAAAGTTAAATTGTACATTGGGCAATAAAATATGTAAGAAAACTGATGTAGCATCGCGACGTGCTCAATTTCAAGATGAAGAATACAAACTACTCCCACCATCCGAAGGAATATTCCCTCTTTTTCCATTTCATTCAATCCCAAAGTCCAATCTCTAGATGATGTAATAATTTAAAGGTAATTTCAAAAAAATACAGGCAAAGCAACATTCTTAACATTTATAGCAAACCCTTAAATCAAGTGAAGGAGTCATCCTTGAACACAGCTCAAAATTCCAACGTCAATTTCCATCAAAGGTAGGGCAAACGATTGACGAATTTTTTTTTCTGGGTATTAACTCAATCGAGGGTTTAACAAAAGTAGTAATAACAAAATCAATAACGAAACAAAAAAAATGTAATAATTCAAACGGTTTGTGTAAAGCACAAACCTTAGCGGTGAAGGTGATGTTTTCGAGTTGACAGTTCCAGTTATCATCACACTCAATCATGCTTCCTCTATAATGCTCACCGCTCTTCAGCTCCACCGTAACTATGTGTCCGGCGGCCTCGTGTAGAAGCTTCACCGGAATTCCTAAGCTCCTGCTCATACTTGTTAATGGCATCGTCCCTTTTCTCTTTCTTTCTCTGTCGGGTTTGATCTGCAAAACCCTAAAATCTTGCTAAAACCCAATTGTGTGTTGAGGTGAGACGGGTCCTCGATTTTTCAATATAATGATGAGCACGAGGGCAAATAAGTAATTACTCCCTCCGCCCCGCTACAAATTGCACACTTTCCTCATTGGGCGTCCACAATGAGCAAATAAGTAATTACAAATTGCACACTTCCTAAAATGACAAAGAATCTTTACTATTCCCTCAACTCATTCTCTCTCCTACGTTATTTTAATACTCACAACACCATTATAATTTACTATTCCTTCCACTCATTCTCTCTCCTATTTTACTTTTACACTCACAACATTTTATACGTTATTTTTTCCTTAATTCACGCGCAAACAGTAAGTGTGCAATTTCAAGCGGGACGGAGGGAGTATATCATTTCGGGGAGGCCTTTGTAAATTGTATGGAATTATGGAGAGGGCAAATTGCAATTGTTTGTATCAGTTTTGCAATTTGGTTTTCAATATTAAAAAAGTTGCACGTCGATTTTTTAACATTGACATTTTTTTGTAAATTGTTATAAAAACTAATAAACTGTTAATTTTTTTACAAAATTAAAGTCATGTGTCATGTACATAACTTTTTAATGGGCATGCTAATCATTTCGCAGGGGGAAAAGAAATAAATTACACTTTAACATCAAAATTAAGGATGGTAATTTGATCGAACCCGATCCGAACCGAATGCGATTCGATCCGAAAAATTAGGGTTTGGTTTGCAATTCTTAAAATCCGATCAGGTTCGGATCATGCTGATGATCCGACTGAAACCTGAACTGATTCGACCCGAACCCTAAATAAAAGGTTAATCTAAAAGATAAATAAAATATATTTAACATTTTCCTAAATTTTATTTCTTTATTTGTGTTTGTAAGTGAGATTTTGAACTATTTTCTATGAATATTAAACATTGTGATTAAAAATAAATCTTACTCAATCATATTTGAGCTAAAAAAATAGACTTTTAGTATAATTCAGGTCGGATCGGGTCGGTCGCGGGATTTTAAGTTTTCGGTTCTACAAAATTAAGGTTCGGGTCGGGCTCGGATCAGGACCAATCCAATCAGAACCCGACTCGTTGTCATCCCTAATCAAAACGATGTAGCTTTATAACACTTAGTTAATGAAAAAAACTGATCAAAAAATATAAATTAATTTTAAAACATACGCAAAGTAGTGAGTGGTGGTTACTATGGTCCTAATAGTGGTAGTGGTCGGTGGTGTTAGGTTTGAAATGAATATGAAATGATCATTATAACTCTTAAAATTCAAGTGCATGGCGTATGACTTGGATTTTGTCAAAAAACTAACATTTCGTTAATTTTTACACCAATTAGCAACAAAATGTCAATGTTATGAATCAGATTGCAATTTTTTCAATGTTGGAAACCAAATTGCAACAGTAACACAAACATAGGTAACCAAATTGCAATTTGCCCTTATGAAAACTAGGGGTGTAAGCGGTTCGGTTCAAACTGCGATTTGAGACCGAACCGAATCAAACCATGCAGTATGGTTCGATTTTCAATCACGAATGGTTTGGTTCGGTCTCAAAAATTGGCAAAGCATGGTTCGGTTTGGTTTGTGCTATTGACTTTCCGATCGAACCAAATCAAACCGCGGTTTGAGACCGCCAGACCGAACCACCAAACCGAACTACCAGATCAAACCATTAGACCAAACCACAAGCCATATAATCAAATCAATGGACCAAACTCCCATAACGCATATATTAACCATATATTTGTATGTTGAGTAATAATATTTACCGTTATATCAATTTAAAAATCTATATTACAACATAATAATATTTACCGTTATATCAATACCGATATTTTAGCAACAAATCCAATAAATCCAAGTGTAGTGATTGGGGTATTGATCTTTTTTGGAAAGGGAGTGTGTGCGAGTTGTTTATTTCAAGAATAGGCAGGATCCAACCAGCTGTACTTTTTCCATTCTAATTAGGAATGAAAGGTGCATGAGCTTGCGAATTCCTTCTAAATAAATAAAGAAATTATATGTAAGAACCATAGCATTTCGTAATTCATTGGGAAATAGACTTTGATTCTCTATTAACCAATAATGTGGGAACGTTAACATGGTTAAAGCTAAATCGTTTGAAGTCCAGACGCCGCATGGTACTCTTTCTACCACTCTGTTAATATATACTCCCTCCGTCCCAGCCC
This sequence comes from Adenophora triphylla var. japonica, assembly GCA_022495995.1. Lineage (NCBI taxonomy): Eukaryota > Viridiplantae > Streptophyta > Magnoliopsida > Asterales > Campanulaceae > Adenophora > Adenophora triphylla. Next base: position 252,398 of record JAFEMH010003147.1, read on the forward strand.
ACTGTAAACTAAAAGAAATGGCACACCAATTAAGGAATATTATTAAGATAATGAAAATGTGTGGTAGAAAATGAAGAGAGAGAATGAGTGGAGTAAATAGTAGGTTGGTTGAATAAATTGTGTGGTGGAGAATGAGTGGAGTTAATGAGTGGGTGGGGTAGGGAGAATATAAAATATTAAAGGACATTCCATTTATGGCAGTTTACACTGGGCTGGGACGGACCAAAAGGGAAATAAGTTTACACTGGGCTGGGACGGAGGGAGTATGTTACTATTAATCTAGAGATGGTTTCAAAAAAATCATTTTATCGATATAGAACACTCGTCTCGATAAAATGATTTGAACTACTTTTTGAATTTGATTCCTTTTTTAGACAATGCTGAATGGACAACCTATGTATTATTGTGTCTTGTTTAAAGTAAGAAAACTTTTTGGATGGAAAAAAGAAACTCAAAATAAACAACTTTGATGACAATTACATATTTTTGTTTGGTCAGAAGATTCCTCCGAATATTTGTGTCTGGATTGGATTAGTAATTCCTTTTGATCTTTTGATTTTTTTTTGAATATGACGAGAGAATAGAGGAAGGAATATATGAATTTACCATACGTAATACGTAATTGAAGTAATTGAGCGTGAGAGCCAAATGAATCGAAAGATTCATGTTTGGTTCGGGAAGAGATCATGAAAATTTGGAAATGAATGGAAATAGAATCTACTTTCATTAAGTGATTTATTAGATAATCGAAAGCAGCGATTCTTGAATACTGTTCAAAATTCAGAAAATTTACGCGGGGCGGCTGTTAACCAGTTGGAAAAAGCTCGGGCGCGCTTACGTAAAGTAGAAATAGAAGCAAATCAGTATCGAGTTCATGAATACTCTGCGATAAAACGGGAAAATTGGAGTTGATTAATTCAATTTATACAACTTTGGAACAAGAAGAAAATAAGAACAACGAAACTCTTCATTTTGAACAAGAAAGGGCGATTAATCAAGTCCAACAATGGGTTTTAGAACAAGCCTTACAAGGAGCTCTAGGAATTCTGAATCGTTGTTTAAATATCGAGTTACATTTACGTACCATCAGTGTTAATATTGGCATATTAGGGGCAATGAAAGAAATAACTGATTAGTCCTTATATTATCTACTGTAGGCATTATTTTTGATTTTTTATTCTTTTTAGAATTAAGAAATACTCATGGTAAACGTTCGAGCCGACGAAATTAGTACTATTATCCGCGAACGTATTAAGCAATATAATAGAGAAGTCAAGATTGAAAATACCGGTAGCGTACTTCAAGTAGGCGATGGCATTGCTCGTATTCATGGTCTTGACGAAATAATGGCCGGCGAATTAGTAGAATTTGAAGAGGGTACAATAGGCATTGCTCTGAATTTGGAATCACATAATGTTGGTGTTGTATTAATGGGTGATGGTTTGCGGATACAAGAAGGGAGTTCTGTAAAAGCAACAAGAAGAACTGCTCAAATACCGGTGAGTGAGGCCTATTTGGGCCGTGTTATAAACGCCCCGGCTAAACCTATTGATGGTAGAGGTGAAATTTCATCTTCTGAATCTCGCTTAATTGAATCTCCCACTCCGGTTATTATTTCTCGACGTTCCGTATCTGAGCCCCTTCAAACAGGGCTTATTACTATTGATTCAATGATTCCTATAGGACGGGGTCAGCGATAATTAATTATTGGGGACAGAAAGACGGGTAAAACCGTCGCAATGCATACTATTCTTAATCAAAAGAGTCAAAATGTAATGTGTTTTATGTAGCAATTGGTCAAAGAGCTTCTTCCGTGGCTCAGGTAGTCACTACTTTCCAGAAAAGGGAGCAATGGAGTACACTATTGTGGTAGCCGAAATGGCGAATTCCCCTGCTACATTACAATACCTTGCTCCTTATACAGGAGCAGCTCTAGCTGAATATTTTATGTACCGTGAACGACACACTTCAATCATTTATGATGATCTCTCCAAACAGGCACAAGCTTATCGACAAATGTCTCTTCTATTAAGAAGACCACCTGGCCGAGAAGCTTATCCGGGAGATGTTTTTTATTTGCATTCCCGTCTCTTGGAAAGAGCAGCTAAATTAAGTTCCCAGTTAGGTGAAGGAAGTATGGCCGCTTTACCAATAGTTGAAACTCAATCGGGAGATGTTTCGGCTTATATTCCTACTAATGTAATTTCGATTACAGATGGACAAATATTCTTATCTGCAGATCTATTCAATGCAGGAATCCGACCTGCTAATAATGTAGGGCTCTCGATTTCCAGGGTTGGGTCTGCAGCTCAAATTAAAGCCATGAAACAAGTAGTTGGTCAATTAAAATTGGATTTGGCGCAATTGACAGAATTAGAAACTTTTGCACAATTTGCTTCTGATCTCGATAAAGGTACTCAGAATCAATTGGCAAGAGGTCGACGATTACGCGAATTGCTCAAACAATCTCAATCTAACCTTCTCGCAGTGGAAGAACAGATAATGACGATTTATACGGGAATAAACGATTTTCTCGATTCATTAGAAATTGGACAAGTAAATCAATTTCTTGAGAAGTTACGTAAATATTTAAAAGAAGAGAAATCGAAGTTTCAGGAAATCATATCTTCTACCAAGATATTCACCGAGGAAGCCGAAGACATTTTGAAAAAAGCTATTCAAAAACAGATGGAGCTTGAGTAACACGCAGCATAAAAAAAAGAATTGATCACTCTTTTTAATAAACAAGCCTCTGGGAGTCAACTGATTCAAACTCTCGTTCTTACTATCAAAAAAAAAGATAGGGAAAAATTGCCTCCAATAGGATTTGAACATATACCAAAGGTTTAGAAGACCTCTGTCCTATCCATTAGACAATGGACGCTTTTAGACAATGGACGCTTTGACTTGTGATTTTTGGTATTTTGACTTTCCTCTTTCTTCTTGGAAAAAAGAAGAAGAAACTAATAATAGTCTTTTTTTACAGAATTTGGGCAATTCTATTCTATATTCAATGATGACCGAGGGATTTCTTACTATAAAAAGAATCGACTATTTCGCTTTAGGGGGGTGGTTCACAGGTACAACCTTTGTAACTTCATGGTATACACATGGATTGGCCGGTTCGTATTTGGAAGGCTGCAATTTCTTAACTGCCGCATTTGGTTTGGTATTGCTACCGCACATGATTTCCAGTTGTTCGAATTCCTTATAATATGCAATTGAAACAAGTTCTTGCGAATGGTAAAAAGGGGGCTTTGAATGTCGGGGTTGTTCATATTTTACCGGAAGGCTTTGAATTAGCCCCTCCCAATCGTATTTCTCCTGAGATGAAAGAAAAAATAGGCAATCTGTCTTTTCAGAACTATCGCCCCAATCAAACAAATATTCTTGTGATAGGCCCTGTTCCTGGTCAGAAATATAGTGAAATCACCTTTCCTATTCTTTCCCCAGACCCCGCTACTAAGAAAGATACTTCTTAAAATATCCTATATATGTAGGTGGAAACAGGGGAAGAGGTCAGATTTATCCCGACGGTAGCAAGAGTAACAATACCGTTTATAATGCTACAGCAACTGGTATAGTAAGCAAAATCATACGAAAAGAAAAGGGGGGATACGAAATAAACATATCGGATGCATCAGATGGACGTCTAGTCGTTGATATTATCCCCCCAGGGCCAGAACTTCTCGTTTCAGAAGGAGAGCCTATCAAATTTGATCAACCATACCAATATGTAGTAAAACCAGCTAGGCCCAACAATTCACCAATCTACCATGCAATGGTAGAACCAACCCCTTGTTCTTGCGAAATACATGATACGGGGCAATAAAAAAGACGCAATAGATCCCTTATTTGCCTGGGATTATAGTTCAATTGGTCAGAGCACCGCCCTGTCAAGGCGGAAGCTGCGGGTTCGAGCCCCGTCAGTCCCGACGAATCAAATAAGTAGACGAATCTGCCCCCCCCCTTTTCATTTCCCAAGGGGAGTCTTTTTTTCCTTTCGCATTTCTCATCAAACAAATAGCCATTTTCACTGGTAGATATGAATATTATTAAATAATAAGCTTATTTTGCAAAAACCGAAGGAAGTCAAATTGAAATAAACAGTGTACGATATCATTGGGTTTGATAATTAAAGTATTGACATAATGAGCTATCTATAGGTCTAATTCCAATAGAAAGAAACCGTTGACAATCTCACTGGGTTAAATAAAAAAAGTATTGACAGAATGGATTAGTTATATGTCTAATTTCAATGGATGGAAAGATACTGTGTACTATATAAGGGGGTTCGAGAATGAAAGTTAGGCGTGTTCCACGCACAAAAAAAAAAATAGATTTATAATAGAGGCAATTCAATGACCAATGAAAGAAAGTCATTCGAGGAGGTTGATTATCACGACTGCAAGGCCTATCAAAAATGTCTGTTAATACGGTTGTTAGAAATCAAATTGGCAAAGAATGGAGAATTGAAGCCAGATGATATCCCCTAAGCTTAGGAACAATGTAAGGGGCTCTTTCATCAGGATATTGAGTTCGTCTAGAGAAAAAAATGCCTATTATGGAACTCGGGGGAACATATAAAACTTATAATATTTTGCTGCATAGACTTCGTTCAACGTACCCACTAAGAATCACCTGCACCTATATGATACACAAAAAGAGAAAAAATTGAGTATATAGCTCTTCATATGTTTTTTCCACAAATCCAAACAATAAACTTTAAATAATAAAAGATATACAGTGAACTCCAAAATGTAACTTCTTCAGCTTTATGGCTAAGGATATCTACTAATGTACAGTATATTAGGGGAACCGGGAAGTACTTAAAACTCAATGGATTTAAGTAAATGGAGAGTTTCTCTTTTTCCATTTAACAAAAGCAATCCCTGCCATAGTAACTTCTCTACCTTCAGCTCCTATGAGAAATTAAAGGATCTCTGCCAGTCTGCCTAAGGGCCATGACATATTCCATGCTCATAACCAATTCTGGTCGACAACTGCAGATAATAGACAGTCTAATGGTCCATGTTAGGGGTGGTAAAATGGGTGTTTCGGTTACCCAATGGGTGTTATCCATTAAAAATATCATGCTTTACACTAGTATACAATGCACAATAGTTAAAATCATAATAAAATCTTAATGGGTATACCCATTGGTCAGAAATTGCCACCCCTAGTCCATGTAACAGCAGTGAAGTAATTACTTTAAGACAGCCATTATTGCAAAATTCAAGGATTTTTTTATACAAAGACCAGAATTACTTTCGAGTGGGATGTTCCGGATAAATCCTATATTACTTAAATATTCAAAGTGCTTTTCAATGGGGCATTCAGCGTGGAAAAGGACACTTTCATACCCAGAGCTGCTATGCATAAAGAAGCATGAAGCTACTGTTACCTTAGAATCTGGGGAAAACTAACTTGTAATTCGAGCTAGAGCATCCAACATAGCAGGAAATCCAGCTCCCTGTGCTGAATTAGACCCGACCTCCTCATGATCAAATAATGCTACCAGTCTCATCCTCGAGGCTACTATCAGAAAATGTAGCATCTACCAGTGCCTGAAATTGGAGACCATATTAGAGAAAATAATGGCAGTTGTTTATCAAAAAAATTATCTCTTTTCTAGACAGCAAGAAAATCGTGTGTTTTAGGACTTCAAGAATCATAAACTATAATAACAAACCAGAACCAAAGGGAGCTCAAGTTTTCAATGGATGGGGGTTACCCATGTTATTTATGTAACAGATGCAGGTTTTTTTTTTTTTTTTGATAAGATGTAACAGATGCAGTTACTAAGCATCATAGGCTTGTATTGGTTCATTTTCTTCTTGAGCTCGTTTTACAGGTATAAGGGCAAGGGAGTTGGTGTTATCATGATGAGTGAACAATTAAAAGTAAAGTTACATAGGAGTATACATCTATACACACAACCTGAACATCTCAATAACTATCTGAAGAGAAAAAAAGTCTTAACTGAAGTACTCTTGTGAAAAACTATCAAAAGTAAAGTTAAAAACATTGCTTAGATTCATTGAATAAAGTGAAATTATGGTAATGTTACATTAAGAAAGAATAACTAAACAAATAAATATCAGGAAACCCCCCCCCCCTCCAGATTATAACGTACCTTTAGGTAGAAAAGTTCAAGTTGCAATTTTGTCCTCTATGCCATCAACAATTGAATCCTACACCAAATATAAGACCATAAACCAGAAAGAGATCACTTAAAATCTAGAAACCATTTATGGATTAGAGTATATCATTCTTTTCCAGATTTTCATTATCAAAGTTCGAAGCAAATCATATACTCCCTATGTCTCCAAAAAGGGTCATTCTTTAACTTCTATGGTCAACTCAATTGAACTTTGACTACATATTTATACAAACCTACAACGCCTCAGAAAATTCTAAAAATGTTATTGAAAATAGTCTTAATGGTGCATTAATTACAATTTTTTAGAACTTCTTTGAAAATCATTAGATTTTCACAAATATTTGGTCAACATTCAATCTAATGTTGAATGGAAAACACAAGGTGTTGAGATCCTAAAGCATTAAAACAGAGCACCTATAATTGTAGCACATGAAACCATTCAAAGGTCACAAGAAGTTGTGCTTGATGCATGTATAAATGTAAAGCGATTACCATTGAATATGGAAAAAGACGAAGCTTGTGACAATTAAGTGTTAAGGCACATAAAAAACCATGTTTATGCACCACCAATGGTATAGAGAACAAACCTTAGCCTTACGGATAAACATCCCAGAGCTAGTTCGAACTTCGCTAAGCTTGCTCTTTCCAGAAAGATTATCAGCAACAGCAGATCTCTTCAATTCGGTTTTAGCCTGTTACATTCCCCAACGCAATTTCACAACAACACATTATAACTCACACACTCCAACAATTCAAAGTTTCTAGTATCAATTTTCATAATTAATGTATAGAAACTAATGTGTTGTTGTGAACAGCCTCTTGGCAATTGTCAGGGGAAGGCTCTAGCAAATGGTTCCCTCTCCCAACCCCCGCTTGGCGGGGAGCGCTTGGCGCACCGGGGTTTGCCCTTGTAATGTATAGAAACTAATCAATTTAGTTGTTCACTTTATTCAGTGAACAATTAAAAGTAAAGTTTCATGTGCTACAATTATAGATATTTTTTTTTTGATAGTATCACAAGAGTACTTCAGTTAAGACTTTTTTCTCTTCATGGTTTACAAACTTTTCCTTAGCTTGCGAAGCTTGTGCCGACTTGTGGTGCATACTCTAGCCGGGAGTTCAAGGAAGTCAAGTTACATAGGAGTATACATCTATACACACAACCTGAACATCTCAATAACTATCTGATTTTAGACACAACTGTTACCTTTAATGAGCAAAAGGACATGCAGAGATTATCAAGTCTTCCAGAATATATAATCTCCTTCATGGCACCAGCAACTATACTTGGTTGAGTATCACATGCTTGCAACTCAAAATCACAAATGTCATCAGGCTCACAACCAACCCTGCTTGCAAGAAGCTGCAAAAATATGAGCTTAGATCACACCCAAAAATTCTATAATTTCAATCAAAGGTTCTTATTTCTCACATGGGTGGCATTGTGGCTGCCTGAACAATTGTCTAACAACTTGAACTCTTATATGTGTAACAACAACAAATAATACAGGAGAACAGAAGGCAGCATATGCCTCTTTACCTGCAAAAGAAGGGAATGGTGCTTTTGTTTATGAGTGCTAGGTCTTTCATTGTTCTTCTTTCCATCATTTGGAATTTCACTTTCAACAGGATCATTCTCGGAGACAGTTTTATTGAACCAAATAGACATCAATGACATGAACTATGAAAGTTAATTCAGACCCAAATAGTGTAATATGTAAACTCAAAACCAGTATACAACTCGATCAATAGCACGACTTCACAACAGGATCAAAAACAAATACCATAATATCAGAGTCTACCAACAATTGATGTAAATCAGACAGTTATAAGTAGTACCTAGTAACATTGCTCTAGAAACCATTAACATTAAAACCAATTGATTCAAACAGCATTTACACAAATTAAGATCAACGCAAGATATAAACCAAATAAACCCATACAAATTAGGGGAAAATCAGACCTCGATAAAATTAGGTAAAAAACAATAAACAGCAAAGACAATCGAAATTAATGTAAAAAAGACAATCTGTGAATTTGAGGTGGGACAGAGGGAGTACAAGACATGATTTGAGATTTATCATACCCGTTGAATAGATTGAGAGCGTACCTGAAAATTAGGTTGTGGCCGGCTGCCGCAGTTGATGTAGGTTGTGGCCGGTTGAGAGCGTACGTCTTTGTCTACTCTCAAGCCATCCGGATCGTCTCTCAATCGCCGCGCCTCAATCGCCGCAGTTACTTACATTACGGTGGCGCCGGTTTAAAAGGGGTGAGCGATAATAGAATTAGGTAAGGAATAGGTTTTAAATTGAGGGAGGCTAATGGCACCTTCTACATTTGATAAGCTAACCCAACATATTCATAAAATAAATTGTAATATATCCATTATGGAATGTATTTAAATTTTAGGAGTGATTTTAGCATAATGTTATGGGTGATTTTGGCTATGCAATAATTTCATAGCAAATGATTTATATTTTTTTAGCCAAATCTTATTTACATTTTGACTCGCGCGGGAAATTTAGTGCGCCAAAAAATTTGTCTGGAACCAAAATTTTAGCAGTTCATTCAACGACAAATATTTTTGTTTTATTTTCTTACTCTAGCATTTGGCTACAAAACTAATATTGTCGCAAAAACAAAGAGAATTGCCTACGAATAAATAATTCATCGCTAATGTAAAACTTTGAACTACAAAATATTTTTGTAGCTAAATCCTCATTTTCTTGTAGTGTGGTTAGTTACTTGCATAAGCATGACTACAATAAAAATTAGAGAGAAGTCGATATTCAAGAACGCCTTTAGCATTGTTGCTCGTGAAGGTAACTTAAGGTCCTCAACCAAATAATATGTCTTGCCTTAGGCCCCAAATTCCACTGGACCGACCGTGGAGGTTGGAGACTACAACACTCGAAGAAGGAAGGGGTGTTACGTCGTTCATTCGTAAGGGAGGGCTTTTCATGAACGAAGTTTGGACCGACATCAATAGGGTTTAAAGTTGAGATGGGCTTGAAGGATGACCAACAGGAGAAAAAGGGACAACTGGCATGGAGGCGGACGGGGAATGACAGTTATCGGAGGCTGTCGAAGAATATATTAGTCTCGTAGGGGTAAAGGGAAGGGGAAGATGAAGTTGGTTGAAGGGGATGGTGAGCGTATTTTAGGGATTGAGTGGGGAAGGGTAGTTTGGAGAATTTAAGTTTTCCTTGAATTAAGGGGGCCTTGGGAAATATATATTCATACGCATGGATACTAAAGAAATAATGAGAATAGCCTATCCTCTTTAAGAATTGGATAATTTTGGTGGGCTTAGGGAAATAAATCCAAAAATAAAACCAATAAATCAGAAGTATATCCTTTGCTTCACTCTCCTTCAAAATCACCTCAACGAAAGCAGATGCTTTTCTTGAAATCTCATCTGGGTTTATTCTTGATTATGTTGTTAAAGGCGAGTGATTTTCCTGATCACCTCAAGAATAAGAGAGGAAGAGACAGAAAATTAGGGGAAAATGTATGCTTCTTTGGGAAATCTTACAAATGGATTGTTTAAATATTTCCCAAATCAAGATTTTATGCCGGTAAGTAGATAATCTGTCTATTCCAGTTCTATTTAGTGCTTGTTTGGTACAAAACAATGATAATTTTGTTTTATTTTAGTTTCAAACAAGTTTTATGATATTCTTTTTGATAAACAAGTTACTATCTCCATTCTGGTGACCAGGGTACTTAATAAATTGCTACAAATCTGTGGTTCTCACTATTTCCTGTAGGATCGGGGGTTCCATGCTCTCTTTTGTAGCTTTAGCATTTTTAACTGAATGTAATCCCTCCGTCGAAGAATAAATGTCGCAGTTGACTTGTCAACATTTTTTAAGAAAGGTGCTTTACTAGTTTGTACGTACAATGATAAAATTACACTAAGTCACTTTCCTTATTTAGAAACGCGACGTTAATTTTGGGACTAACCAAAATGGAAAGTGCGACATTTATTCTGAACAGAGAGAGTATGTGTTAGGCAGTAAGCACATACTCTTATTAGCTATTTACTGATTTAAGAAGCTTCTTTCCTTTTTGCTCATTCAAAGTGAGAAGCCACCATGCCTTACCTCACGGATGTACTAGTACGACCATACTATATGCTCTTGCAGCTTTTCCCCAACTAAGAGATAATGGTATAGATACTACAATTTGTTTTTTGGTGTAGGTTTTTACGCTTTGCCCATCAATTATTGCACCTGAATCTCAGAATCTATGAGTAATTAGTCTTTTATCAAATTCACAGAGGTGTCAAACTCACACTTGACGCCTTTGTTAAACCATCCATTTTTATGATTGAGATCCTTTTTAATGTTCTATTTGAAATTGTTATTGTACTGTGCATCTAAGATTGGGGAAGAGAGAGAGAGATAAGACGACTTTTCTTTATGCGGGCATGGGAATGTGTTAGCTCTATTGTTGATGCCAATCAATACACACATAACGAAATATGGCATATTTGCGTCTATTTTTATCCTCTTTTTTCTTGGTTATGACAATGCTTGCTTGCGTTCTCAAATAAGTTATTAAACTATATGAAAATAACCTCTCAACTAATTTCATTACAGGCCCCTGAGTGTAACTTGTTTGGTCTTTCAAAGCGACAGGCTAGACTTATAGTTCAACCAGAAAAGTTCCTCAAAGTTCTCCGGATTTTTCCGTGATCAAGATTCTCAACGCATGTGAGGGTATATTTCTGTGATGAATATTTATAACGGGGGTTGTTGGAAGGGAATAAAGGAGTTCGGTGAACTTTAATAATTTAACGTGTAACCATTTGATAAAAATTACTGTGTGGGGAAGCACGTATGCGTAGTGCAATCTATAAACTAATGTAAATTTGTGATATTCCACCGGGCGAGGAACAGTTTTATGATCTCACTGTTCGGATCGATAAGAATCCGGCCATGAAAGCTATCAAAAATGATCCGGAAAATATTGGTATCTTGGGCTGTGGATCTGATTTCGAACCGTATGAAGACCACATCCAAGGTAGAATGAAAAGATATGTGGAACAGAAACTGCTTATTGAAGAATATGAAGGAAGCATTGAGAATTTTGCGCACAGTAATCTTATAAAAACAACAAAAAAGATCATTCGCGTTTCCGTTTTACTTTTATTGTGAAAGAGAATCGGAAATGTTGAGACATAAAGCCCCACATCAGTGAAAGACAATATAAGAGAATAATAATACTTGTGGCTGACAAGGCCCTTCAGATGTAACATGTGAAAAATTAAAATCTTTATCAAAATCGAAAAGAAGAGTTAGTGATTACTCACGGATATCCAGATATCTTCGGAGTGAACTCCTAGCGGTTAGAGCAAATCTTTGAGTTGAGTTATACGTGGGACCCCCGGCACGTACCGATGCGTATGCTACCATATCCTTCAAAAGTAGAAGGGGAGGGTATTGTTTATGCATTCCATATTACTTCATGAATGACCATATCACCTGGAATGTGATCTTTTATACATTTGAGTTATGGCAAATTAAAAGAAACCTTGATCAGTTTATGTTGATAGACCCACTATTACAATCCGACTTATATAATTTTTATTATAATAATCCATCAGTTCAAATGCTTTGAGGATTTAACGTGAGTTTCTTTAAAATGCTAATTTGTTCAGAAGTATTTCCAACTTTCACGCCTTTACCCGAAGGCGACGCCTTGCACGCCTCTCGCCTTTGGCGAGAAAGGCGACGCCTCCCCTAAAAAGGCTACCAACCGCCTGCCTTGTTGCGTAGAGACGACAAACCCCAAAGGCAACGAAAAAGGCAAGGCCGGCGACAAGTATGGCAAGGGCAAACCATGAAAAGACAGTTCTCCATAATGGCGAATATAGTAACTTCCTTTGAAAATGAAAAATTAGTATGGGTTTTTCCTTTTTTAGAAAATACTAAACTTATACAACCTAAGTGTCCCGGAAAAGGATCCAACCTTCTTACTAACAAGGATGTTCAACCTTATCTAATAAACATTCAATGAAATTTAGATACCACAAACCACCTTATATGCCAAGCCCAAAACTTGGGTCCAATCCATAAATATGGGCTAAATACCTCGTTGGGTCAAGGCCCATGGGAGAGGTTAACCTCGTTGGGTTAAAGCCCACAAAAGAGGTCCACATTGCCTTAGCCAGATAGCCCCAAATGAAGACATTGAACCAATAAGCAATTAGAAGGAAGTCGCATAAGTGTGATAATATCCCTCAAATCGCAAGAAGCAAGTCGCCCTTGAGAACCAACAGGTCAGGATGAACTTATCTGGCGTGCGACATCATAAAAGTCACCCAAATGGAAACTTCCTCGCAAGTTGTCATCTTAACAGACAGACGTCTTATCTTTGCATTTTATAACAACATCGACGAGGCTAAGCGCTCTGCGAAGGAGTTATCTTCGACAAGTAAATGACAAATCATCTCTTTTCACTCTCCACTATCTCAATTACCAACAAAGCGGACCCCAAAAGGTGACACTTGTCCCACTAACTTGGTGATGCCACCTTACTTTATTGAACTATACTCCCTCCTTCCATTTGAAAGTTTACTTATTTCCCAAATGGTTGTCCCATTTAAAGGTTCACCTTTCCTAAAATAGAAATAGGACTCACTTATCATACTCACGACAATTACCTACTTACTCCACTTTCTCTCTCCTACCCAACTATCTACACTCACAACACATCATCTTTCTTCTTAATTTTTGTACCCAACTCAAATGGTGAACCTTCAAATGGGACGGAGGGAGTATATATTGCCACGTCCCTCATTAAGTAATCTCTCTCTCAACTTAAATGCTCTAAGCTTTAACTCCATCTTGAACCATATCACCATAACGATTACCCTCACGTGGGAGGCTTACAGCTTAGGCAAATACCCAGCAATGTCACAATTATTGTCTTATTTGAGGTAGTTGATCTCACCACCACAAGGAACTACACAACCGAACAGTGTTACCATTTTTCTATTGCATTACCACCCAATCAGGAATTTTTTTGTCATGTTGGATTTTTTTCTCTGGTTCGAAATGGACTCGTGTAGACGACCAGAGAGTAATACTAAACTGGTCAGATATTTAAGTATTTTTCTTCCTTTTCATTTTTCACTTTTGAGTATTAAGAGATTTCCCTCTAGTTTCATATATTGATGCCATGAAAAGTATTCCAAAAGGTAGCCTCAATCTACCACGAGAGAGTAGAGACAACTATGCCACAGCATTTTCATTTAAATAAGTTCGAACTTGATGGCCCATCAGCATAAAACATCATTTTCTAATACACAGCTTGAGAGTCTGTCCTCCTTTCCACCATCTCTCTCTTCCTCTCTTGACTAACCGCAAGTTGAACAATGTACATAGAATATGTTGACAGTTTAGTATTGACAGCTTATGGACACGCTTGTGGGTGTGGTGCTAGTTGATCTCTTAATATCCGCCTCTAATCATCCTCCAGCCTAGTTCATGAGCAAGGTAAATAGTTTATGTATGCTTACTAGGAAACTGAATTCACAAAACCAAGGCCATGGGGACACTCCACTCCATGAATTGCCAATGGGATTGCAGCATGGGGTGGTTCGCAATAACCAGAGTCGGTGATAAGAACTTTGTACTGCTGATTGGAACCAACAAACAAAAACTCTGCAATCTCATCACTGAAATCCTCTCCATTTTAGGCTTTCTACGGTACTAGTGTATATACATCATCTTGATCAGATCAATTGGTCAATAACAACAAATGAAATTTAAATCACACAAATAAAACATTCGTTTAATTTTTGAAATTTTCCCTTGACCTTTTAGTTCTCTGAAACTCAAATGACGTACACCAGATGAAGGAGCCACAGCAAACCCCAAATCTAATGGAAAGTTCCAGGATTTATAGAGCAGGGACGGCAAACCAGAAAAATAGGGCAAGCACTCAGAAGGCCTATTCAAGATCTATTGATAGAATCAAACAAATTGATGACTTAATCAAAGTATAATGAAAATATTTTGAGAAACAAAACTACTGGGATTTAGAACAGAGAATTACTTCAGCAGTAAATGTGATGTTCATGAGTTTACTAGAGCTTTCAAATTACAAAAGTTGAACTCAAGAGAAGTCCAATTTTCCATTTCTGTAGTTTCCACAGTTGTATGGCAATCTAAAATGCTCAAATACAAGTAGTACAAGAAAAAAGAACTCGAGACAACACATAATAAACTACTAGAGACATCCAAAGAAAGAAGAGATTTTGAGCTACATAAGATGGCCAAAAACAACATAAGGGAATTTTATGCAACCCTACCTTTCAGTTACAACATTCATTCGATTTACTCATTTGCATTTTACAGCAAGAAACCACACAAAAACTAAAATCAACTGATTATTTTAATCCTGAAAACAGACAAGTTAAATTGTACATTGGGCAATAAAATATGTATGAAAACTGATGTAGCATCGCGACGTGCTCAATTTCAAGATGAAGAATACAAACTACTCCCACCATCCGAAGGAATATTCCCTCTTTTTTCCATTTCATTCAATCCCAAAGTCCAATCTCTAGATGATGTAATAATTTAAAGGTAATTTCAAAAAAATACAGGCAAAGCAACATTCTTAACATTTATAGCAAACCCTAAAATCAAGTGAAGGAGCCATCCTTGAACACAGCCCAAAATTCCAACGTCAATTTCCATCAAAGGTAGGGCAAACGATTGACGAATTTTTTTTCAGGGTATTAACTCAATCGAGGGTTTAACAAAAGTAGTATTAACAAAATCAATAACGAAACAAAAAAAAATGTAATAATTCAAATGGTTTGTGTAAAGCACAAACCTTAGCGGTGAAGGTGATGTTTTCGAGTTGACAGTTCCAGTTATCTTCACACTCAATCATGCTTCCTCTATAATGCTCACCGCTCTTCAGCTCCACCGTAACTATGTGTCCGGCGGCCTCGTGTAGAAGCTTCACCGGAATTCCTAAGCTCCTGCTCATACTTGTACTTGTTAATGGCGTCGTCCCTTTTCTCTTTCTTTCTCTGTCGGGTTTGATCTGCAAAACCCTAAAATCTTGCTAAAACCCAATGGGTCAATTGCATTTTGGTAACCTAAGTTTTACACATACTTGCAATACGGCAGTCAAGAGTGTAATTTAGTCAATCAATGCCCTAAATTTGCAATTTTTAGCAAATTGGTATAAAAACTAACGAGATCGTTAATTTTTTGACGGAGTGAATTTCATGTGCCCTTCACGTGAGTATGTAAGGGGCAATTTCGTCATTTCTGTCCATGTGATAAATTTGAACATATAATAAATAATAATAATAATAATAATAATAATAATAATAATAATAATAAACAATAATAATAATAATAATAATTATTATTATTATTATTATTATTATTATTATTATTATAAAATATTAAAATAATAAAAAAAAAAAACAATAATAATAATAAAAATAAATAATAAAAATAAAAATAAAAATAATAAAAATAAAAATTTCACCCAGCCTACATTTTCCCCACCTTCATATCATTATCATTTTCCACCACCAGCAACCCCATAGCAACCGCCACCACCATCACCACCACTGTGCCACCACTACCGCCACCACAACAGTCTACACCAACAATAATCAAATGAAAAAAAAATCCCATTTAAATTCACACCTCAATCTAATCAAAGATTTAAAACCTTAAAACCAACTCATTCCTTTCAAAAAACCCACATTAGAAAGAAAAAAAAACCCAAATTCAAAATTTTCAATCGAATTAATTTCGGATTTTAAACAAATGGATAAATAAAAAGCCAAAATTAAATTCCCAAAAGCATGAAACAACACCATTTCACGGAAAGAATCGAGGTTTCGACGAGTTTCGTAGTTGTCGACAATAATGGAGATTCCGGCAAGCTTGAATCTGGGAAGCAGCGGACATGGTTGGATTTAGGAGAGAAGAAACACGACTAAATATTTGGGGCGGAGCGTGAAAAATATGAAGAGAGAAATAGGGGAAAGGGCTGGAGTGAGGTTGAAGATGGCAGAGGAGAGAGGGAGGTTGACGTCGGTGGTTGGAAATGAGAATGGGTTTTAGAATTTTTTTTTTTAGTTACATCTTGATCCCTTCGAATTCAATATAACAAATATTTATCCCCTAAATTTTCACATTAGTAAATATTTAACCCTAATTATTATTATTATTATTATTATTATTATTATTATTATTATTATTATTATTATTATTATTATTATTATTATTATTATTATTATTATTATTATTATTTATTATTTTTTTTATTATTATTATTTTTATTTATTATTATTATTATTATTATTATTATTATTATTATTATTTTATTATTTTTTTATTGTTATTACTATTATTTTTTTATTGTTAATACTATTATTTTTTTATTTTATTATTATTATTATTTTTATTATTAATAATGAAATTACATAACTTGAAAAGGCACATGAAATTTATCCCGTCAAAAAATTAACGATTTCGTTAGTTTTTATACCAATTTGCTAAAAATTACAAACTTAGGGCATTGATTGACTAAATTGCACTCTTGGCTGCCGTATTGCAAGTATGTGTAAAACTTAGGTCACCAAAATGCAATTGACCCAAAACCCAATTGTGTGTTGAGTTGAGACGGGTCCTCGATTTTTCAATATAATGATGAGCACGAGGGCAAATAAGTAATTATATCATTTCGGGGAGGCCTTTGTAAATTAAATTGTATGGAATTATGGAGAGGGCAAATTGCAATTGTTTGGATCAGTTTACAATTTGATTTTCAATATTAAAAAAGTTGCACGTCGATTTTTAACATTGACATTTTTTTGTAAATTGTTATAAAAATTAATAAATTGTTAATTTTTTGACAAAATTAAAATCATGTGTCATGTAAATAACTTTTTAATGGGCATGTTAATCATTTCGCAGGAAGAAAAGAAATAAATTACTCTTTAACATCAAAATTAGGGATGGTAATTTGATCGAACCCGATCTGAACCGAATGCGATTCGATCCGAAAAATTAGGGTTTGGTTTGCAATTCTTAAAATATGATCAGGTTCGGATGCTGATGATCCGATCGAAACTCGACCCGATCCGACCCGAACCCTAAATAAAAGGTTAATCTAAAATATATTTAACATTTTCCTAAATTTTATTTCTTTATTTGTGTTTGTAAGTGAGATTTTGAACTATTTTCTATGAATATTAAACATTGTGATTAGAAATAAATTTTACTCAATCATATTTGAGCTTAAAAAAAATAGACTTTTAGTATAATTCGGGTCGGATCGGGTCGGTCGTGGGATTTTAAGTTTTCGGATCGGCAAAATTAAGGTTCGGACCAGGACCGATCCGATCCGAACCCGACCTGTTGTCATCCCCAATCAAAATGATGTAGCTTTATAACACTTGGTTAATGAAAAAAACTGATCAAAAAATATAAATTAATTAAAAAAAAAAAAGTAAAGTAGTGAGTGGTGGTGACTATGGTCCTAATAGTGGTAGTGATCGGTGGTGTTAGGTTTGAAATGAATATGAAATGATCATTATAACGCTTACAAATTCAAGTGCATGACGTATGACTTGGATTTTGTCAAAAAACTAACATTTCGTTAATTTTTACACCAATTAGCAACAAAATGTCAATGTTATGAATCAGATTGCAATTTTTTCAATGGTGGAAACCAAATTGCAACAGTAACACAAACATAGGTAACCAAATTGCAATTTGCCCTTATGGAAACTAGGGGTGTAAGGGGTTCAGTTCAAACCGCGGTTTGAGACCGAACCGAATCAAACCATGCAGTATGGTTCGATTTTCAATCACGAATGGTTTGGTTCGGTCTCAAAAATTGGCAAAGCATGGTTCGATTTGGTTTGTGGTATGACTTTCCGATCGAACCAAATCAAACCGCGGTTTGAGACCGCCAGACCGAACCACCAAACCGAACTACCAGATCAAACCATTAGACCAAACCACAAGCCATATAATCAAATCAATGAACCAAACTCCCATGACGCATATATTAACCATATATTTGTATGTTGAGTAATATTTACCGTTAGATCAATTAAAAAACCTACATTACAACATACTAATTCTAACCTCGTGTTTTACATCTTATTCAGTATTAATTTTAGCATTTTCTTAATCTTTATTGTGATACATAACAAATCAAGTTCTCTCCGCGATCGACATTGTATTGTGTTTTATTCTTTCAACTCTTGATTCCTTTGACTTTCCTCTTCAACTCCCACATCCCTCGTTCTTCCTTCATGATCACGAAATTTTTTATTAACATTTGACAATTAGTCGTAGTCTGAAGCGTGATCTGAACCACAATTAGAAACATGGTTTGAACCATAGTCTAAATCATGGTCTGAATCACGGTCTGGATTGCGGTCTGAACTATGATTTGGACTGCGGTCTGAAACACGATTTGAAACATATAACTGAACCACGGTTTGAACCAAACCGAACCAAACTATGATGGTTCAGTTTAAACTTTTTCATGGTTCGGTTCAGTCTGGAATTTTTCCAAACCGATGACTAGTGGTTCGGACTGTAAATTGGCCCAAACCGAACCATTTACACCCCTAATGGAAATCAAACATACTGCCTCGTGTGGTAGACGGATATGTAGGGGTGTGAATTGGTATTTGATTCTAGAATAAAGCTTAACTTTGTTTGATAATTTTTAAGAGGATTGGGGTTAGCTTGGAAATTAGTTTACTACGGGTATCAAGTATCCATTTTTAACGGTTATTTGATACTCACGATTTAGGATGATTTTTGAATTTTGATACCCATTTCCTAGTGTAAGTACCCCAATCCGGACCGCTTTCCATCCGAGCATACGGGAAACACCGCGGACTCACGCTTTCGTGACCCCGAAGCCCCGTAACGTCCAAAAGATCCAAAACCACCAGCCAAACCAGAGGAAGACCTTTCAAGGATAAAAGGGAACTCAGGAACTTTGCAGGAATAACAAAAAATGGCCAGTTTACACAATGGTCCGTACGGACCACTTTGCAAAGCAAGAATGGTCCGTACGGACACTTATGCCAACACGCCAAAATAATTACAAAATCTCCACAAAGTCCACAATATTCCCTGAAATCCAGGAAACCCAAAAAACTGGTAATGACACAAAGGTCCGTACGGATCACTTTGCAATTTTTTGAGACCTATAAATAGAAGGCTCCCCCTTCCATTTCATTCACGCCTTCTCTTCTCCAAACCTCCCCCCAGCCTTCAGGCACAAGTCTAAGCTTTTTCGGCCCCTTTCGGTCCTTCTCGAGGCCTTTCGAGCCTTCCCGAGGTGCTCCTAAACCCTCCCGAGGCGCTCCGAAGTCCTCCCGAGGCGATCTTGAGGTAACCCCGGTCCATCCAGAGCCATCCCGAGGCGTTCAGAGCCCTCCCGAGTCAATCCCGGTCCGTCTCGGCCCCTTTTGGTCCTTCCCGAGGCCTTCCGAGCCTTCCCGAGGTGCTCCCGAGGCGATCTCGAGGCGATCCCGGTCAATCCCGGTCCATCCCGAAGCCATTTCAAGGCAATCCCGGTCAATCCCGGTCCGTCCCGAAGCCATTCTGAGGCAATCCCGGTCCGTCCCGGTCCACCCTCAACCAAACACATTCCCCCGAGGAAGATAGACGCAAACCAACATTGGTACGGTCTCCTTCTTACTGTATTTAAATATTTTTGTTTAAATACATAGTCTACAATGTAGACATTATTCTCAAAATGCATTTTTAAAAGCGCACACACACACAACTTTTAAAGAAAGAAGGGTATAGAAAGACTCGTGAAAACGAGGCGACTAGGGTGAGCTCAAAATATCTCTTCCCAAGGCGTAACTTGACCTCCGAACTCAAAATCTCATCACACAATAAAAAAGTATTTTCTCAATGTTTTGGGCATAATCAAAATGGCGTGGCGACTCTACACACTTTTCGAAAATGCGAGATGTCGTCCGGCCACGGATCGAGTAATTTCAGTTGGTGACTCTGCTGGGGAATTTTTGTTTTAAAAACTTTTAAAATAAAAAAAAAAGATTTTTAAAACATGATGAGGGTCTGTAGCGATGCGTGAATTTTTCAACATCTTGGAGTCGCCACTTATTATTTATTTAGGAAAACAATAAGAAAAACTTTTTTTATTTAAAAAGAGATTTGAAGGTTCGGGGGTTAAGTTATGAAATGGGTAGGTCAAGGAGCATCCATTCTACCCAATCTGGAGATCGGTCTTGCCAATTGAGTATTACCAACCTTTTCAATAAATAAAAACAAGAAAACCATAATCAATTTCTTGATTAGGAATGTCGAATTATATGCTTCGAGACTACCTCCATGGATTGAAGGGACTCTAGGCTAATCCTTTTGATGGGATTACACCACTCTAAAAGCCAATAGAGAGAGGTTGAGAAGAAGAGAGTAAAAGTATAGGAATTTACCTAGCGTTTAGGGAGTATTTGATTTAGAACGTGGTTCTAAGATGTCTTCTCGGTCGAGAAGTGATTCGGGCAGAGTTTCGACTCCATATGAGAGTCAAATCTTGATGCGGACAGAGCTTCGCCTAAATCCTTGATTCGGGCTTTGATGTTTGTTGATCAACAAGGTTGACAAACAAACTTTAGGTGATTTTAGGGTGATTTTAGAGTGATTTTGTAGGAATCTTTCAGGGAGAGAAACCAACAAAATGTATGTGTTGTGTGTTTTCGATCGTGGATCGGGGACCTCTGAAATACTGAAAGCCTCCAAGTATTTATAGGGGTTTAAGAGGTGGATGGATTACTTGGTCACCAAGATTAGGAGACTCAAGGAAGGTTCCAGAACTCAGATATGATTGGAGAACCGGATTAGATGATGTTTATCAAGAAAAGAGTTTGAAACGGAGAAGGATTCTGATTCTACATATCTGCGAGAGGGCTTGTCTCGCGCGAGACACGTATGTCCCGTGCGAGACAACTAGTCGGTTGACTATTTTGTCCTCTTCAGTTATTTCGTTAGTCAGTTAGGTCCAAAACTAACGAGGTTAGTTAGAAACTTAACGAAACATGACAAAATTGACATGCTTTCATCAAAAACATAAAAGAGAGACGAAGAGTAGTGTAATCATGAATTATTGGTTCAGAATGGGGTGTCTACAGAGTCCCTCGGCGACAAGACTTATGGAAGAAGTCATATCGTCGATAGAAAAGACATCATTCTGAACATTGGGATGGTCGTCCCGCACGGCTGCCTACGTATCTCTAAGAGAGAATCAGACCAAACGTAGTTCGACTTCAAAACACTAAAAAGGCTATTTTAGGTATTTTGAAAAGCATTTTTGAAAATCGAAGAGGGTTTTTTTTTTTTTGAAAAGATAAAATCATACTGAGGAATCAAGGACTTGACCCAATTCTAAAGATACCAGTTTGTTGATGAAGTTGTTGAAGTGCGCCGTCTGAGGTTACTGACGTAGTTTTTGCCGAGGTCACGGACTTTGTTGTCGTTGCCGAGGTCACGGGCTTTGAAGTTTGCTTTGCGATCCACGAGACTTTGTTGACGTTGCCGAGGTCACGGACTTTGAAGTTTCTTTGCCGTCACGAGACTTTGAAGTTGTTGTCGAGTCACGGACTTGAAGTTTCTTTGCGGTCACAGACTTTGCTGATGTCGCCGAGGTCACGGACTTGAATTTGCTACCATCACAGACTTTGTTGATGTTGCCGAGGTCACGGACTTGAAGTTGTTGCCGTCACAGACTTTGCTGATGTCGCCGAGGTCACGGACTTGAATTTGCTGCCGTCACAGACTTTGTTGGAGTTTCCGAGGTCACGGACTTGAAGTTTGCTGTCGTCACAGACTTTGAAGTTGTCGGTTGAGGTGGAGGTTCTGTCAGCTCCTGTAATGCAAGGATATATGCATGCTGGTCTCAGATAGACCCGAATGATTCTTAACTTTCTGTACATGTCAGCACATAAAGATTCCAAGTAGATTTTTTTCCATATTTTAGTTGTTCAACTGGACTTACGTGGTGGTGCTCACGTTTGTTCGTGTAAATGGCCGGTTGGTCATTTTGGTGGTGAATTTATGTATGAGTATATGGTATATGTATATGTAGGGACATTTGTATGGATTTATATATGAGGTGGGTGATCTGTATGAGAGTGAACTTGTGTTTGACAAGTTGGGACCAAATCAGGTTTTGCAGAATCTGTTGCTAGTCAGCAAGCCTGAATTTCAATGAGTAACCTTGTGTGAACACATCTAGGTACATTGCGAATCTTCATTCTTAATTCTCCTTTGAGTCGTGTCTCTAGGAGGCAAATGACTATAAATTTGTCGAATGTCTTAATGGCTCTATGTCCAAGGCCCTTTCTTTGTCTCAAGCCCCAAGTTGCTTGTAAGTGGTAGATGACTTTTTGAACAGGCTTGTGAGTCTACTCTCTTGATTTGAAGATGATCGAAGAAGACTCTCCTTGTTGATTTGACTTGAAGAAGATCAAAATGATGTTCGATGAAGAAGGTTGAAGAATACTCTCCCTTTGTCCTTGATTTTTTTTCTTAGTGACGCACCCTAGTTTTTTGCCTAGACCGCCCTTTCAGGTTTTCAATCTAGCGGGCATCTCTTTTGCGTCTTTTCCTTTTTTTTTCTTTTGAAAGTAGTATGTTAACTCGAAGAGAACTCAGTTGGAAGAATCTCATTAAGGAGAAAGATGAGATCTCAAGTTAGTTGAGGAGAGACGGACTCTATTATTTGGAAGGTGATCCAAGCATTGACTCTTTGGAGAGGTGTATTCTCTAATGATGAGAGTGAGAAGCAAAGAGGAAAGCTCCTAATGCGAGATTTGATTATTTTGAAGAGTTGAAGTAGAGATTGGTGGGGAGGAAAGGTTAGGAAGCCCCAGTTTTGATGCTTGGTTTTCAAGAGTGTGTATGAGAGTGGCTAGCAGGAAGCCCCTAGACTCAACAAGAAATGCTACTTGGCTCGAGGATCTAGAAAAGTTGTTCTACCTTTTAATGAACCATGCATCATCTAGAAGTTTCTAAATAAGTTTGAGGAGAAAGCCAATCATTAGTATGACTTAAGGGTAAACATTTTCTTGATACTGAAAGTCTTCTTCACTTGCTGTAAGAGGAAGTTGAGTAATCTTCATTTCTTTATTTTTTTTGTTGGTATCACTTGACTCCTCTTCTTTGTGGGAGAGTCCTTCATGCATTTGAATTTTCACCTTTGTTGTGGGGGTGATGAAAGCTTGAGAGTTTTTAGTTTTTTTTTTTTGTACTCTCAAAGCTTTGAATTGAGTAGCCCCACTCTTCTTGGAATGAATGTTGACAGCAGCACCTTTGACTTTCTTCGCTTGTTGACATTTGACTTTCAGTAGGGGTAATGTTCAGCCCTTAAGCTTCCTAAGGATAAATTTCTTCTTAAACTCGCTTAGAAGTCTCTATTTTATTTTTTTCTTGATGATTAGGTAATGGAAGGTCCATGAATTAAATGATACTTATGAGGTAGAACAACCTTAGGGAAAGTGTTTAGGAAAAATGACTTTGATTAATGGAGAATTTTAAGAACAGACTCGATAGTTTAAATGACACAAACTAGAGGAGGTGAGGAGTACTAGAAAGACAGAACGACTCTTCGAGTTCATACTTGGAAATTTAAAACCTAATCTACTTCTATCAAAGGAGAAAGGGAGAGGATGGTTGTAGCCCCAAAGTGGTAAGTGCAGCTTTTCTTCTCGGAGCTTCATCTTCTTCATGGATTACGAGAGAGAGGATTGTTGACGACGTTGGGACGTTCTAGATCTCCATTTTCAAAGAGGTCTTGGATGATGTCTTTCAAGTGGTGGCAAGAGTTGGTGTCGTGGCCGGTGAAGTTGTGGTATTTGCAGAATAAGTGATGAGCATGATTAGGACCCATATCCTTAGGAGGACCGCCTTCCACTTAGTTTGATCTTTTCATTCTTGACAAGCACATCGAAGAGTTCTTCTTGAGTGATTCCTTCAATTTTGTCATAGTGTCTCTTTTTCTTTTCGGGAGGAGGAACAACGAGAATACTTGCCGGTGTTGGGGCGGTTGAGTGCAATAGCGTTGAGAAGCATCCTTACTCGTGGTCGGTTTGTTGTAGCGGAAAGTACTTTCCTTCTTTTTGCTTTTTAGGAAGTCATCAATCCTAATTCCGGACTCGTGGAGTTCATTGAAACTAGGAAAGTAGTTGTCGGCGAGCTTCTCTTGAAATTCATCACATAGGCATTGGAGGAAGATGTGGATTTGCTCTTTGATAATAGGTCTTTCAACAATTTCAGTAAGTTTGAGTCTCCATCTTCTAGCAAATTCAGCAAAGGACTCATTGGCATGTTGCTTGGTTTGTTCAAGATCCCTCATAGTAGGGCGGTAAGTGGAGTTGTCTTCAAAGCGCCTTTGGAAGACTAAACATGCGGGACGACCAATCAAGTCTTGTAGTCGTAGGAAGAGACATGTACCAATCCCTTGCAGCACCTTCCAAGGTTTGAGGAAAGCATTGGGCCAAGATTGTGTTATCAACACCCATCGGAAGCATGGCCCAAGTGTAGGTCTCAACATGAGCTCGAGGACAAGTAGTACCATTAAACTTGGCAATGTCGGGTGTCTTGTACTTGCGAGGAAACTTGGTGATGGATTGTTGAAGAGCATCGGGATCAAATGGAACGAATGACCCTTTTGAGGTGTCAAGGGTTGCAAGTTTCTTCTCGAGGTAGTTCTTAGTAACATGGTCACCAAGTTTAGTAGTTTCACCAATGCCTTTTTTCTTGGTTTTAGCACCCTTAGAGGTATGTTCCTCATCATCGGAGGAGGATGAGGAAGAGGATGAATCGGATTTTTCCTTTTTCTTGCTTGACTTCTTGGGTATCTTATTCTTTTTGGTGTAGGATTCCTCTTTCTGCTTTTGCTTTCTGCCTTTCTTGACTTTCAAATCGTTGAGTTCTTTCATGAGGGCGGCCATTTGGGAATTTTGTTCCTCAATTTTCTTACTTTGTTCATCCATCTTAAGCAGGGCTTGGATGAGTTGGGCCTTAGCTTCGTTGATTTCGGCCTCGGTGGTAGGAGAAGAAGCAGACATCGTGTCGAGCTTTGGCGAAGAACCTAGACGTGTAGCAACCGTGTTAAACCATGATCGAGTCCCAACAAGTCGGCTGAATAGGGTGAATGAAGGCTTGAAGGTTTGAAGGTTTTGGCCAAAACACGAAAAGATCGAACACTTATCTCGCACGGGACAAGTAGTCTCGCGCGAGACAACACCACGGAAAGTCACATTTTTCTGATTTTAATCCTAATTTTGGTCGAACGAAAAATCCGTTTTGGGGGTTTCTAGCATTCGAAAACCAAACCTAAGGACCTAGGGGTCGAAGTTATCCCAAGTAACATCGAGTTTTGTGCAAAAAATTTTGGTGAGAAATTTTTCTCTTTTTAGGGGCAAATCTGAAGGTACAATTGTTTGATTTCTTTTCCATGGATTATTGCACAAAACGATCTTGACAAGGGATTACAAGGACTCCAAGATCAAACCGACCGGTCACGGAGTGTCTTAGAAAGTCAATCTACATGATATGTGGCGATGCAGGGCTGGAAGGCTAGGCTCCCGCGATATGACAATCTAGATGGATTGAATACGCGGAGTGGGATGATCAACTTCGGAGAAGAGGCCGACGACTAGGTGGTTACCGTCATCCGTCCTTAGTGTGGGTCCCGAGTTTATCAAGGGTATGAAGTGCAATGGCGGTTATAATATGAGTGCGCGTGTGTGAGAGTCCATCTAGGTGATAGAGTAAAATATAATATTTTTTTTTGAAAACGAAAGAAAAACAAGCAATGGCCGCACCAAGTGGTTGCCTACGTTTCTCCCAAATTAGGAAAACTCAGGCCGTCGTAGTTCCACTTAAAGAGAGAGAGAGCGAGAGAATAAATAAACTAATTTATTACAAAGCCCGAGTCAACCGATGACCGGTAAAAAATTAAAATAATTCAATCGCACTTGTGATTATATAGTTCGAGTATAAATTAATAATTATTCTACCCTGCAAAACAAAGTTAGTACAAGCAAAATAGAAATAATAATTTATTTTAATTTTTCTGAAATTTATTTTAAAATTTTCTTGAAACTGTTTTTGATTTTTTTTTAACATGGTCAAACTTTTCTTTCTTTTAAAAAAGAAAAGTCAATTGGATTTTTTTTTAACTTAATGCGGTTAAACGTGGAAGGATGGTTAACAATCAGGTTTGGTAATCTTTATTTTTTTTTAATTGCTTACGTTTGATGCCGCCGCCAAACATGCCTTTCTTTGCGGATATTAGTATCGCGCGGGATAACTTTGTCCCGCGCTGCACAACCATTCTGACAGTAATTTTTTTGACAAAAACAGTACAGAAAAATTTCAAAAAATTCAGAAAAATCATTTTTTTTGCAGGAAATTAAAAAGATTGATAATATTCAATTGTAACGCAAGTCTAACCCTCTTAATTAATTGTCCCCAGCGGAGTCGCCACTGTAGCGATGCGTGAATTTTTCAACATCTTGGAGTCGCCACTTATTATTTATTTAGGAAAACAATAAGAAAAACCTTTTTTATTTTAAAAGAGATTTGAGGGTTCGGGGGTTAAGTTATGGAATGGGTAGGTCGAGGAGCATCCATTCCACCCAATCCAGAGATCGGTCTTGCCAATTGAGTATTACCAACATTTTCAATAAATAAGAACAAGAAAACCCTAATCAATTTCTTGATTAGGAATGTCGGATTATATGCTTCGAGACTACCTCCATTGATTGAAGGGACTCTAGGCTAATCCTTTTGATGGGATTATACCACTCTAAAAGCCAATAGAGAGAGACTGAGAAGAAGAGAGTAAAAGTATAGGAATTTACCTAGCGTTTAGGGAGTATTTGATTTAGAACGGGGTTCTAAGATGTCTTCTCGGTCGAGAAGTGATTCGGGCAGAGTTTCGACTCCATATGAGAGTCAAATCTTGATGCGGACAGAGCTTCGCCTCAATCCTTGATTCGGGCTTTGATGTTTGTTGATCAACAAGGTTGACAAACAAACTTTAGGTAATTTTAGGGTGATTTTAGGATGATTTTGTAGGAATCTTTCAGGGAGAGAAACCAACAAAATGTATGTGTTGTGTGTTTTCGATCGTGGATCGGGGACCTCTGAAATACTGAAAGCCTCCAAGTATTTATAGGGGTTTAAGAGGTGGATGGATTACTTGGTCACCAAGATTAGGAGACTCAAGGAAGGTTCCAGAACTCAGATATGATTGGAGAATCGGATTAGATGATGTTTATCAAGAAAAGAGTTTGAAACGGAGAAGGATTCGATTGCATATCTGCGAGAGAGGTTGTCTCACGCGAGACACGTATGTCTCGTGCGAGACAACTAGTCGGTTGACTATTTTGTCCTCTTCAGTTATTCCGTTAGTCAGTTAGGTCCAAATCTAACGAGGTTAGTTAGAAACTTAACGAAACATGACGAAATTGACATGCTTTCATCAAAAACATAAAAGAGAGACGAAGAGTAGTGTAATCATGAATTATTGGTTCAGAATGGGGTGTCTACAGGGTCAAACTTTCATTTTACCATTTCTTTAACTGTTGTGTGTGTGTGCATGTGCTTTACTCTTTTTTTTTTTTTGCTTATTAAAATAAAATACACAAAAAAAAATTGCATCATAATACATCTGTGTACATACTTTTAAAATACATTCTGCAAAAATTCGATTTTACTTAGAAAAATAATTTTAGTATTGCACACTACGCGCACTATTATCTGTACGCCGCACACTACAACCCCAAACCCAGAGTGGTCTCAGTTGCAGTTCGATTGGCCTTCCTACGCCTTTCAAGCGTGCCCGGGATCATTCCAAACTTCCCATCCTAGCCAGTGTCAACCATGCACTATTGAGTCACACTCTGTCCAAAGAATCGGTTGGATTTTGATCCGGTCCGTGTCATAAAGCACGGATACATATCCCATGTCGGTCATTATCGAGTCAAAGCCCGAAATCAAGATCCACTTGCGCAAGCAAGAACGGTGAAAGGTCATGCTAAAATCTTGACCCGGTCTTGATTTCTAAAGCTACACTTTGATGATTCGTATCGGATATACCTAAAATCTTGACCCGATCTTGATTTATAAAGCTACACTTAGACAATGATTTGTACCGGATATACGTACATGCCCACATGACACCGTGTCATCAATCCTTTAATGCGTCATCCGTGACTATATGACCTAGCCAAAACCTAAAGTCATAGATCCCTTGCTCAAGCAAGGTAAAGAGAGGTCATGCCAAACTCTTGACCCGATCTTAACTTAGAGTGCGACTATGTTCACTATTCACATGGCAGATACATTAAAACGAACATGACAGGCTAGGTCTTTAGGTTCGTTTTTCTTTTGGTCGGTGGAAACCGCTTGCCCTATAGGACCCTCGCCCGGGGCTGTCCACCCTGGGAAGTCGAAATACAGGTGAAAAACTGTTGGTGTAATGCCCTAGGCTATAGTTATGTTTAACTTGAACCGTTATGTATCATCTTTATCATTTATTATAGAGCATGTTTATTTTGTTCATTATATGTTTACATGTTTATTATATTGAACTGCGTTCCTAGTTGTTGTGAACAACTAGTATAAGTTGGTAATGGATAATCATGGAGATGATTATATGCATGGAGATGCACATTACACTTATGGATACTTGCTAGAGAACAATTATTGGACATGACCTACTTATGAGATTTATGACATGGTCTGTTGACATGATTAAATCTCATGATAGTCATGTCATTGAATCCTTTAAACCTGAGATTATCATCGTCTTTTACATGATGAACACTGTGTTTGATATAGTCTAACACTATCTTTAATCGAATAGCAATAAGGGCTATGTTGGCACGATTGGATTCTTGTAGGGAAGAATGATAAGTCAAGATGGGATTTGTCCCTCTCGTTGAGAGAGATGTTTGCTTGGGCCCCTCGATGAATAGTGTTGATGAAATGTGTGGCCACACTCAAGTGATTTGATATAGATCAAATGCATTTGGATTATCAACATATTCGGAATCGAGAAAGCATTGAACGGAATGAGTTGACATAGACCATGACTCATGTTCAATTGGACATTGTGGACATAGGGATTGTGACATTTGATCTATCGAGGAATCAAGCTTTGATGTTATATTAATTGGGTGGATATAATGGTTTGCTAGAAACCACTTATGTCTTGTGAGGTTGATGTTTCGACTCACTACCAACATAAATATAATTCCTATTTGGGTCACACACAAAGAGCGAATTTGATTCTGGCTGAAAATTGGGAAATTGGAATTCTGGCATGGCATGTGGTGCGACACACTTGGCCATGACGGAGGAACGACTCGTGCCAGGAATCACGACTCGTACCATAAATCAGCACGACTGCATTTTTGGTCACGACTCGTGGAACGAGTGCTTTTGGCTTGGTCACGACTCGTGCCCTCATGCACGACTCATGCCCTTGATCAGCACAAGTAAGTTTTCTGGCTCGACTCATGGTGCGACAGATTTAGCCAATGGCTTGACTAGTTGTGCGACATACTTTGCCTTGGGCACGACTCGTGCTCTTGAGCACGACTCGCGCCAGTGTTCAATTTCTGTTCGTACGCGTTTTCCTTGGCTGGTAAGGTTTTGGTTTAACAAAGATTCCTACCCTAATTGTTAGGGGATTTATATGTAATATAAATACTATCCTTTTTGCAGCCATGAAACCTAGTCCACAACAAGTTATTTTAGGGTTTATGAAACACTAAAATAGAGATCTATATTGTGAATCAAAGATCAGAAACACTCAAATAAATTCCGTATTAGCCATTGATTATTGAAAGGTGTTTCAATAATCGGAAGGATCATCTAGCCATTCAACAAACAGCGTTCTTGGTTCGTTCGCGTGTGGATCACCATTAGAGGGAGGTTGCTTTATCTCCTAAGGCTTGAAGATCTCCGTTGATTGATTCATCACCAAGGTTGAACATGGAAGATAGAATATTCGACATCAAAATTCTAGGCTTGAATTTTGAGATCTATTTTGACAAACTAAATCGCATGCAAGGTATGTAATTCTATTTCATATTTTCTAATCTCTTCATGCTAGACAGGGTCTAAGGGCTAGGGTTTTTATTGTTATTTCTAAGTCTTCCGCTGCGTTTGTAACCCCAAAACCCAGGGCTTATAACCGTAGTGATGGTTTCCACTAACCCAGGATCTAAAATAGTTGCGAAAAAGAAGAGCAATCTTTTTCAACCCATTTAGGATTCTGAGAAAACATGTTTTAAGTAAATTAACACAAAAAATAAAATAAAAAAAGAGGAAACTGCATGTCGCATGAGCTTTCCCCCTTCATCCTTTCAAGCCCATCAACAATGCCACTGAAGAACTTGACCACCTTCTCCGGACCTATGGCCAACAACAAGGAAATGATACAAAAGCTTGGTCTAACCCCTCGTCTCCTAAAGTCTAGGTTCAAAACACAGTCCGAGTCTGTTGTATTTGAATTCGAGTCACTCGAGTCATCCGACGGCCTTACGCATAAGGATTATGAGTCCATAGCCAACAATGTATTCCCCTACGCTTTAAATGAAAGATTCGACCTTTCCGAGTATCCCCTCATTGCATCTTTAACAAATGATAAATTAACTAACAAAACAGTTAATAACGATTCACTTGATGAAGACGCAGACACATTAAATGAACACTATGTTAAACAAATCTTTAAGCATGTTGTCAAATGAGAGGAAAATCGGGCCCAAGCTGCCGAGGAGGTTTTGACCAAAGTGAATTTGGGAACTGCTGAAGAGCCTAAAGAGACGCAAATCCAATTTCCAATTACGTCCCTTCAAGGTCCAATTTCCAATTCCGACCCTTCAAGGTCCAATTTCCAATTCCGACCCTTCAAGGTCCAATTTCCAATCTCGACCTTTTCAGGTCCAAATTTCAATCCCGACCCTTCGAGGTCCAATTTTCAATCTCGACCTTTTCAGGTCCAATTTTCAATCTCGACCCTTCAAGGCCCGAGTGTCATCTCTTGATACAGCGTAAAGCGCCCTCGGGTCTAAGTCTCCCCCAACAAAGACGCACTTTTCACGACAGCCTGCCAGGCCAGGGTCTTAAAAAGCGAAAGTACATACGTCCCAAACCTCGTAGAGCTCTAGTACTTTTCTCATTTAACGCTTCAAGTCATCCTCGGACATTGCGGTCAAGTCTTTAATTTTAAATCATACAGTCTCTTTCTTTTCTTGCTAGACTTGAGACATTATTTTGCACCCCACATTACATTTGTAATGAAATGATTGAAATGACATCTATATGATCACTTGCATTGCTCAACAAATAATTCCCCCAAAAAAAGATTAATGCTTTGATTAATTGGTGTGAGAAAGTCAATCGATAGCTCCCCATACACACTTACCATACCCCACACAAAGGCCTCCATCAAGCCATACTACTTTCCAAAATCACGTCCCTACCATCACCTTGACAAAGTCAATGGCGGCAGCGACGTTTATCATTAAATGATTGCTCTCATGTCGTAACAAAAAGCTAGGGCTTTTACTTCTCCCCTCACATGTGCATCAAAGCAAGTTCGAAGCCGGGGGCTTAAAAAAAAAAGAGCCAAGGACCCAACACCGTGCTAGTCGGAAGCTCAACGCAGAAGGCAAAGGCAAAAGCATCATAAGTCCTTAAGATATGATTCAAATTCTTTCTATCCCCGTGAGATCAACGATCAAGAAGCCCGATGGAATCATTGAAGTTAGCCACAAATACGACTTGTCGAGGAATCACCTCGAGGCCCGATGCCTCATCATCCAACCTTCCCGTCCGAGCCTTTTTCGCCAAAAGGCCAGCTGTCAAATATTCATGCCTTTGCCCCCAAAGCCAAACATGGTTACCGCCCCGAACTACGTCGACCTGAGCTCCTTGTCTTAGAGTGGAACGTAGGCGAACCACTGAAATGGTCCCGATCACAAAACTCCATACAAATCCACAAACCTCGATATCACCAATGACCTCTCCTATACACAAACCTTCTCTCACACCTAATCCAATCCTCGAAGTCCTTAATACCGGATTGACTTTCTCCTCATGATTAATCAAGCATATCAAGTTTAATTTGTTGAATAACCCGAACATCAACAAAGTGGTTTTAAGCAAACATGTGATCATTGCGAACAAAATCAAGTTTTCATATGTCTCAACAAGTCTTATTTTTCTACAAAATAGGAAAAATAGATCTAAACAACGATTTTACGTCGCTAAGGGCTTCCATACACTTTACAATCTTTTCGGTGCTCATACTCTCTTAAAAGA
The DNA here is from genome assembly GCA_022495995.1 of Adenophora triphylla var. japonica. Taxonomy (NCBI): domain Eukaryota; kingdom Viridiplantae; phylum Streptophyta; class Magnoliopsida; order Asterales; family Campanulaceae; genus Adenophora; species Adenophora triphylla. The sequence continues at coordinate 284,960 of JAFEMH010003147.1, forward strand.
GTCAAACCCAAAAGAAAGCATGTTTTTTGTGCCTACATCCGAAATAAGACATTCACACAAAAAGGGACCGGTTCCCACCTTTTCAAGAAATAAACCATATACGCGCCTCGCGAGCGTACATTACAAAGGCAAAATCGTGGTTGCACCATTCTCCCCTTCTCTCACAAGAGTTAAGGTCGAACTACGGAGACCCTGAGCTGCCCCTCGGTCCGGGGAGACGTAGGCGGCTCTTCATTAGTTCTGGGTCTAAGGAATACACAAAATTCCAAAATTGACGCCATCAAGGCTCGGACAAGAAGCAAGCAAGAGATTTTGCATCTCGATAAAAAAGCTTTAAAAGTAAATCACAAATCATCCACAGTTAAAAACACTTCTTGATGAGTTCAAGCTTACGGCCTACTCTCGACTCACATGACATGCTAAGACAACTTAATACATTTAACAATTAATGTGTCTCAGCAAATGACAACGAGTGGATACTTAGGGTTTCGAAGGTCATTCCGCGCCACTCGTGCTTGTCCCTTCGCCATTTTTCTTTTCTTCCCTCGCCCTGACGAGTCTTCTTCCGTTTCCACACACGGGAACTATCTCGATCTCCCTCCCCTTCGCCAGATCGAGGGTCCTCCCGGTCGGGTCAAGCAATCCGGTCGCTCTCGGAGCTTCGTTCGTACGTGCCTCGGCCCGGATCTCTTCCCTACGAGTTTGTAAAGGGAACCTCTCCCTTGATCTGTCAACTATAGTCTCGGTAGTCGAACAAAGCATCTCTAGTGGCATCCTAAGGTTTAGGTCAAGCTTCCACCACCTCTTAAGGTTATAAGTAAGAAGCAAATCTTGCCCCGAGAATCGCCTCGCGCCTGCTCCCCCGATCACTTGGGTACACTGAGATCTTTGCTACTCGTACCAATCCGGGTACTCGTTAGAATTTAGAACAACACTTCTATTAGGCGTGCGAGAAGTACCCAAGAGGAAAAGCGAGCAAACTTCAATATCTCCGAGGAAGAGAAGGAGAGCGGATAGGTCCACCGTGGAGAAAGGAGCTACCATCGTAGTAGCAATCTCACTCCAGGCCCGACGAAAGGCTCACACTCTTCCCAAACTATTGAGAAACTAGCGATGGAGATGTAGAAAGAGAGGCCGAGATAGCCCCCAAAACCACGACAACATAGGAACCTTCTCGAAAAGCCCTCCTAGTCTTAATCCTCCAATGAGGAACCCACTGGCGGATTAGCAGTGCGTGCCAAGTCGAGCCATCCACTTTACCTAAACGGAGTGATCCATATCCAAGGCAAGGGGTGGCCAGGCAAATGTCCACGAGGACTAAAAGATGTTGGAAACACAAGCATAGCTTGAAGTCTCTCTCGCGGCTGCAAGGGCAGCAAAGTGGGGCTTCCTGCACGCATGAATCTGTCCCACAGCCAAGCGGCGAATATGTCGTGGAAGGTTTCCCCGAAAACTAAGGGAGCGATGTCCTCACAGCAGAGGTGCAATGGCCTACCACATCCAA